>JAGXJF010002383.1:0-198876 GCA_019208055.1 Stipa capillata | reverse complement strand
CACCTATAGCAGTTTCAGCAATAGTGAATCTAGGTGTGACAAAATGATATGCCCACTACCGAGGAAAGGCAAAGAGTGACGTGAGAGCGGCAAACCTGTTCCTCTGGAGGAAACCATCATCTCCCAATAATTTTTGAAGTAAAAGCAGGTGCTCTGTCGATTTCATTAAGATAAGCAGAAAAGTTTATGTAAAGAAGGGTTTGGTGGGGCGGTTACATGACAGGAAGTACAGCTAATCTCCTCTGGTCAATATCTCCCTTAGCTAGGTAAGCAACCTCAAGAATGCACACGGACTTATTTCAGAAAATTTAGCCGATTGCCCCCCTTCCACATATTCCACAGAACATACATAAAGGGCTTCACCAAACAGATTCCTTTGGGGGCCCTCAAGCTCTCTGATGCTTTTGTTCCACCATTTTTAAGAGAGGTGGGAGGAGGCAAAGTACTTTGGGGGTAAGGCAAGCCAATGTGCGACGATGCCCCACACCCCTCTTGAGAAAACACAACCTCGCGCGAGGTGCTTATTTGTTTCAAACTCAATTAATAAGATTGATACATGCCTTCTCTTTATCCTTTTTTTTTGGTAAGACAGATTGCTCCTCGATTTTTTTTCACGAAACCATCATACTGTCTTACAGACTACAGTTCAACATTCTCTTTACTTGGTTGATGACACTCGTTCTTGTCAGTTGACAGCAGCACAGACGTGCCTATCTTAAGTTTGTTTTGTTTGATTACGTGGGTTAGATAGGTTAACTGTAAGAAAAAATGTTTTAGGAGAATTACTTTGAGAGCTCTCGCTTGTTTCACTTCTCCATTGCACTTGGAGAGTTTTAAAGTGTTTCAGGAAGTGCTACTAGCAGAATACATCCATAGTTTCATTAATACATCACTTGCTTCAGTTTGCATATGGCCATTCTAAAGATATTGAGGAAAATATGCAGCTAAGCCACCACTCAACAGTGAGACATTAGCCATCTCTCATAAAGTAATGCGCAGCTCCAGCCGATTTTAGTGGCCATTACTTTGTTGTTTCGGTCAGATGTTGGTATAATACTAGCACTAGTTTCCTTTTAGGTCTGCAAAATGTGTGGAGTAGAATGGCACCTTAGGAGTTAAAACTGCTCGTTGTGGCGTAATATTTTTAGCTCATACTTAGCGTATCTCCTTGCACAAATATGGTGTTTCATGGTTGTCAGTATGGTAGTATTATGAGAATGTACCTTTCCTTTGTAGGTTATGCTATAAAAAAAACCTGAAGACACATTGTTACCTATTGTGAAACCTAGCTGCCTCAAAGTCAGAGCAAATGGCTGAGGCAGTGATTCTTTCGACTGTGACGAAGATTGGCGTTGCTCTAGGGAATGAAGCACTAAACCAGGCTAGTTCACAGTTCAAAAAGTTCATTACACAGCTAACAGAGCTTCAGGGCAGCATGGGTCGCATCAGAAGGGAGCTCAGACTAATGCATGAATTTCTTTGCCGAATGGATGTACGGAATCGGAAGAATCAGACCTATGAAATCTGGGTGCAAGAGTTGAGAATGCTTGCCCACGGGATCGAGGACATTGTGGATGAGTATTTGCATCTTGTTGTTCAGAAACATGATACTGGATGGAGTACCTATCTGAAGAAAGGATTCAAGCGACCAAATGTGCTGCTTTCTTTAAACAGGATTGCTTCATTGGTTAAGGAAGCAGAGGTCAATCTCCTGCACCTGTTCCAGGCTAAAGATCGATGGGTTTCGATGGTAGGTGGTGGGAATACTAGCGACTCAAGTTACATTGTTGAGAGATCACAACATTTGGCAAGCATTTCACGTTCCCTAGATGAAGAAGATCTTGTGGGGGTTGATGAAAATAGAAAAAAACTTGAGCAGTGGTTGGCAGGTGATGATATGGAACGCTCTGTGATAGCGCTGCATGGAATGGGAGGGCTCGGTAAAACAGCTTTGGCTGCAAATGTCTACAGGAAGGAGAGAGAACAGTTTGAATGCCATGCCTAGGGTCTCCATCTCTCAAACTTATTCCATAAAAGATGTTCTAAAATGTCTGATTACTGAATGTTACAAAGAGAGAAAAGACAGAGCAGGTAACTTCGATGACATGGGACACTAAAGACTTCGAGATGAATTGAAGACATTTCTAGAGAACAAGAAATATTTGATCGTACTGGATGATGTTTGGGCTCCAGAAGCAGTCAATGACCTGTTTGGAGCACTAGCTCAAAATCAGAAGGGGCAGCAGAGTACTTGTTACAACACGTATTGATGGTGTGGCTCAGCTTGCTTTCCAAGACAGGATAATAAGACTTGAAGCTCTATCAAAAGAGAAGGCATTGGAACTCTTCTGTAAGACGGCATTTCCAAGAGATACAAATCATAAATGCCCCACAGAACTGACAAGATTAGCACAGGGAATAGTTAGCAAGTGTAAAGGCATACCTCTTGCAATTGTCACTGTTGGCAGGCTCATGTTCGTTCGTGACAAGACCAAAGAGGAATTCAAGCGAATAAGTGACCAGCTCGACTGGGAGCTACTTAATAATCCGAGCATGGAAGATGTCAGGAATATCCTTTACTTGAGCTTCATCTACCTTCCAACGTACTTGAAAAGTTGTTTCCTCTACTGCAGCTTATTTCCTGAAGACTATGTATTCCGAAGGAACAAGCTTCTACGGTTATGGGTAGCAGAGGGGTTCATTGAGGAGCGGGGCGAGAGCACATTAGAAGAGGTGGCAGAGAGCTATTTAAATGAGTTGGTCCGCAGAAATATGCTGCAACTTGTTGAGAAGAACTCATTTGGTAGGATAAAGAAATTCATAATACACGATATCTTGCGTGAACTGGCAGTTGATTTGTGCCAGAAGGAATGTTTTGGTGTCACATATGAAGAAGGCAAATGTTGGGGATCTACTCACAAGGATGGACGTCGATTGGTAGTGCACAAACTAAAGAAGGATATTCAGCAGCCATTTTCAAGCATACACCACCTGAGATCCATTATTACATTGGACAATACTGTGTTATCATTGACTCTGCTGCCTATGATAGCGGAGAAGTCTAGATATATGTCGGTGCTAGAGTTAAGTGGCCTACCCATCAAGAAGGTTCCAGATGCTATTGGAGATCTTTTCAATCTCCGCCATTTGGGTCTGCGTGGTTCGAAGGTGAAGCTGCTCCCGAAGTCTATTGAGAAACTTCTTAATTTGTTGACACTGGACCTTTATAGATCTGACGTACAGGAGCTGCCCAGAGGGATTGTCAAGCTGAAGAAGCTTAGGCACTTATTTGTTGAGAAAGAGAATGATTCATCTTGGAGAGATTTTCGGTGTTGCAGTGGTGTGAGCATCCCCAAGGGTCTTGGAAACCTAACAGACCTGCAGACGCTACAAGCACTAGAAGCACAGGATGGGTCCGTTAAACAACTTGGGGAGCTGAGGGGACTGCGAAGCTTAAGGATATGGAATGTGAAGGGAATCTACTGTGGAGACCTCTGTGAGTCACTAGTTCGGATGCGATTTTTGTCCTACCTTTATGTGTGTGCAAGTGATGAGGATGAGGTTCTGCGGTTGAATGCCCTGCCGCCAAGCGTGCAAAAGCTACGTTTGAGAGGACGATTAGCGGAAGGGACGTTGGATGAGTCCCTTCTCTTCCAAGCCGCGGGGGAGAATCTGTATTCACTGTATCTAATTTGGTCACAGTTGAGTGAAGACCCCCTGCCATCCCTTTCTCGGTTGTCAAATTTGACGGACCTACATCTCACCAGAGCGTACTGTGGAGAGCAGCTGGTATTTCTCACCGGGTGGTTTCCCAAGCTGAAGAGACTCTATTTAAGAGACCTGCCTAATCTGAAGCAGCTAGAGATAAAGCAAGGTGCTGTGGCGAGCTTGGAAACATTAATACTAATCAACCTCAGCAGCATGACGGAGGTCCCACTTGGCCTTGAGTTCTTCGTGACCCTTCAATATCTATGGTTTGACGAAATCACCTCTGACTTCTTGTCGTTGCTGCGCCAATGTTCTAGAATTCGAGGTATACGTTGGGAATGTTCTCTCCGAGATTGATCTACCACTGGTCTGGAAACGTGTACGTAAGCCACTCAACTGCCAAGTATTATTTGACTACATCTTGTTAATTTCGTCGTTTTACTGCTTTTAGCATGTTCATGTCTTCTTGGTAATGTGGGTCCCTGGAAGGAAAATGATTACTTGGATGGCATGCATCAAGGATTCAATTCGGTGAGTTGTTTAAGGCATTAAGGCATCGACCTATCTGGAGGAAGACAGCGCATATCCAAATGTTATATCATCCCTACTAAAGGCTCGCGCGATTGCGCGACGCAGCCTAACCCGTCACACGTATATTAAAATTAGTTGCATATGAATATAAATAAAAATCCTTTGAATATAAGTGTAACATACCCTTTTTTTGGTTTTAATCTATTAAGTTGATATACCTTTCAACATTAAATCACTTAACATTTTTTGCTATAAAATCAACTAAAAATTTTATTATCGTTTTATATATTTTAGTATACAACTTTATTTTGCTAACTTTAATGACCATACATACATAGAACATGTTTCAATTTATTATGCATAAAGAAGGTCCTTAATTAATTGTGATTATCTTAGGTTAAAAAAAAGAATGTGTTAATTCCATGAATTACTAATTTAGTTTTTCTCGAAGTGGAACTATTTTTTAATAGATTGTAGATATTTTATTTGGCCTAGATGATTTTTTTCATAATTTTTAGATTTCATTTGATGCCTTTGTCGATATTCAAACATGTTTGAATTAATTTTGAGTTAAAAGAAGGAGATATGTTAACTTCTATAATTATTACTTTAGTTTTTCTCCCGGTGGAAGTATTTTTAAAATGAATTTCTTATATTTTACTTAGCCTAAATAAATTTCTTGTAATTTTTGGATTTTTTATTTTGATGCTTTTGAATCTTTTTAAATTTTTGGTTTTTGAATATCAATGATAGAAACGGTGGATGACAGTCGGGTCCGGATGAGCAATATAGGACCCGATATGAACAGTTTAATGTGTCAGGTTTTGACAGTGGCTGGACCCGTAAAGATTTGTCGCGGGTCGAATGAACATACTGGAACCTGTTATGACAGTGTTACTATACCCGTTACATATTCAGCGCTTGATCGGGGCCATCAATGCTAATCCGATGGCTGAGAGTTGGCGACGTCATCAGAAATGACGTGGCGGTGCTGAGAAGCTTGGAATCCCACTGTTTTCTATATATAAGAATAATAATATATATATATATGATATCTATATATGTATATAATATATATCAATTAGAATAGATAGATAGATGCTATGCTGCAATTGAGGTGCCGTTGGGTCTCTTTCTCTGGCTATTTCCAGGACTCTACTGTCTGTTTCGAAGACTCGAGTACGTACTGCTGCATCGTTGGCTGCTAGTTCCACGGGATCCCCTCATATCCCGGATCTAACGTGCAGGGATGCTCTTAAATACTTCACGCGCATCACTTATCGTAGGGACGTGCTAGTACTTGTGTTTTTGTACTACTACTTCTACTACTATTGGTGTGCTTGTGTACTGTGATATTGGCCTATTGATTGGTTGTGGCTTTTAGAGTGAGCAAGACATCGTGTAAGACTACGCATTGGGCTGTGTTGTGAATATTGCTCAGACTTTAGCACCGTCATGTGGTACATATCGTACTATTTCAGTTGTGGCTGTAAAATAATAATAAAAACATATTAGTCTGAGCACTATTGGTTTGTGATTCATAATGCTCGGACATTCATTTCATTGTCATATGATTACTGCTTAGTTGTTATAACTACTAATTGGGATCCTTGAAATGGTATCAGCTCACGCATTGTCCTATGTGGCATGCTGTTTCCTTATGTAGAGCGATGAAATTGATTGCGTTCCTTGTTTCTTGAGCTGCACCGATGCAAAAGAGATACACGTACTTCTGATCGTGACACAGTTTTTAGAGGCTGAGGTACAAATTAAGGATCGGCTACAGCATGTCCTTCTCATCAGCGCAAGGAGGAGAGGAGGCGATGAGTTCAAGTCAATTTTCAGGGATCGATGTTTATGTAAGGGAAATGGAAATGCTTCTCAGTGTTGATTACTCCATCTGGTGAGATCTTATCTGTATGACGGCGGAGGTGGAGGCGGAGGTGGCAGCGGTGATGCGCCAGTGGAGGTACGAGCGCGTGCGCGACGGCCACTTCGGCATCTGCTACCGGGAGTCGCCGACGATCGCGCAGCACATCCCGAGCGGACGTTGCAATTCGAGGGCGAGTGCACGGACCTGTACCTCGGCCCGCGGCGGCTCTACTTCAAGGTGGCCGGCGAGGACGTGGTGTGCCTCGGCATGTCGCCGACCGACCACGCGGCGGTGATCGGCGCGATGCAGCAAGGTGGACACGCGCTTCATCTTCAATCTCCGGGCCAAAACCATTACGTGCTATCCGGATCCCGCCGCCGCGCCCAGACCCGACGGCCCACAGCCGCCCGCCTCCGACCCCATCCTCGTCCGCAGCGCCGGCGGGTGGTTTTGGATTTCCCCCCTTGACCTTCCAAGTTAGATCCCCATCAGTTCCCCCGCCTCCTCATCGACCGCCGCGCAGCAGGCCCGCTCCTGGCGCGTCCCTTGGCCACGAAGGCGCGAGCGTCGGGGCGGCTGCTGTCGGAGGAGGAGGACGACTTCGCCGGCGGAGAGGAGGCCGCGCCATCCGAGGGCATCAGTAAGCAGTTGAGCGATGTCCTCAGGGAGCTTGGGAAGAGGGTTCCAAAGTCAGTCAGTGGTGATCATCACTAGTGATCCTTCACCCAACTATAGCATGTTAGTGTACAATGCACTGCAGCTTTGCTTGCTTCTACAATGATTTGGTGGTGTATGCAGGTTTGGTTAAGTCTTGCGTGCTGATTGTTAACTCGAATTGTTGGTTTACTTACAACTATACTTCTTCTGTTCGGATGTAGCACTAGTTAGGAGGAAAGCTATCACATTGCTATTGCAAAAACTTGTGATGAATGGATTTACTAAATTGATTTTTCTATCACAGGCAGTGGCTTTTGTTAGGACTTGAATAGCTGCTGTTGCAGCACATCTTGACGAGAGCTGTCATGAACAGCACATGCCCTTTAGTTTAGAGACTGATCATCATATTAAAATAATTGAGAGAATTTCCAACGTGAAATAAACTGATGCATCAGTCGGTGTTTGTATGCTCTCCTGAGAACCGTAGAACCCTGCTTGACAGGCTCGTTAATTTTACCCTTCACTTTTCTGTTTATTGTTCAAAATTGCTTCAATTCTTATGAACATATAAGTTAAATGGTTGGATCTATAAGTTACATATGAGATTTTTTTTCATTTATATCATTGTGATCTCACTTCTGATGCCTTTTGCAGGTACATTGTTAACAAAATTCTGAATGTGCATGCTCCAGGTAAATTTCTGGGCTTGAGTTCAATGCAGGCCAAATTGTTGAGAAATTTTATTCCCTGAACTGACTGATGCCAAATTCGCAGGGCAAAGGGTTGATGCTAAAGGAACTGAATGATCTTATCCATAAAATTACTTGATGCTAAAGGAAACAACTAATGTTATCTCTAATCCTACCTCGAAGGACGTTGAAGCTATTGCTCGGTGTGCTACAGTACTGCTGCACATGAACAAGGCTGTTGTAGATATAGACACTTTGTTATCTCATTGATTTTTTTTTAGACAATGAAAGAATAAATTATCGTCCTCTGAATATAAAGATGCGCACAACCCAAGTAACTTACTGCATGGATTAAAATGTAAATGCCGAGACAAATCAGCTGTGAAGAAAGCAAGTAGCTGCCGAGACAGATCGGCTAATACAAGTAAAAAGTCTACGAAATCAAACTTCGGGAACACGCAGACCACCCAATCTTCTACACGACCTCCAACCAGGTGCAGAGAAGAGCTCGATGACGACGCAAACTCTAACTTGTTGCTCCTAACCATTATGGGTTCCTTTGCTTCTAGCTTCTGTAGAACGATCCAGGAACGCAGCAAAGTTTGACACAAAAGGAGACCACTTGATTTAGATGATGAAAAAACTTCTTATAAAAAAAGATATAATAATTATAAAATAACCAAATAGCCGTATATATAGCCACAACCCCTAGAAGGATCTGTGACCGTACATTTTTACACTCAATCCCGAGAACTATGTTCCTAACCTACAAGAAACACTACGAGAATGCGGGAAGTCGTAAAACAGATATTGAATATATTCTTCCTTATCGGACAAGCAACAGAGTTATTCTTTGTCTCATTGATGATGCTGCCAGAGTTATTCCTTCCTTTCCCGCCCGGTCTTTGATAAATGGAACGTCTTAACCATCACAGTGCCATAAAGCACTTTCAATGGGGCCATGAAAAATGAAGCGATTAATGGTTGTGAATTCAGGCACAATCATTTCAAATAATGCAGCATTTTGGACAGTCGTTGAGCTTCAGCAATAATAAGACTAGCATTCACCGCTCAACAAGCCATGAGATTGTTTTGATGGTTTCAGATTCAGAAGCGCACAAGGAGGTCACCACAGGTCCAATCTAGTCGGATCTGAGCCATTACAAACCAGGTGCGTTGCCCTTTTGTCTTATTCCTAGTTCGTTGATTTACTTGAAAACAGCTCGTTGCAGACTTTGCATCGACTCGAATTACTTGTGTTGGAGAACAACAGGGCTAGTAGCATACAACCATACACAGCAGCCCGCAACAGTTCAGCGCTCACCAAGCATACAAGACTGAGTCTGTTTGGGTTTCACAAGGGAACAAGGAAAACAACACAAGTCGAAGATCAAATCCAGCTACTTGTCATCACCAACAAGCACACTCTGAGTCATACTGATGACTCCATGAGAGTTCAGGGACTAGCTAAGCCATGAGACCTCTTTTTTTACAATGATCCATGAGACTATTCTGATGGTTTCAGATTCAGAAATGCACAAGGTCACCAAGATCGGACAGAAGCCACTACGAGGCAGGTGTGTCGTCCTTTGGTTTTTATATTCCTAGTTTTCTTGCCAGCTTAGGTGTATTCTGATGTTTCCTTCAATGCAAAAATAAGCAGATCTCCTGTGTATTTCTGGAAAAAAAGACTGCTGAGTCGCATATTTAACGATGCAACATTTATCAACCCTTTCCCCTGTATCTTTTTCAGGTTTCAAGCATAGTATACCGTACGAGTAATGTACCGTGAACTCGTTTAGTACCGAGAGCAGAATAAGGATTTCTTAAGGAAAAGAGATCTCTCTCAAGAAAAAGGACAATCCTAAGAGCTTAATTTGTGACTGCTCTTGTTTCGCCAAGGCAGGTATGTTTAGATTGATACATGCCTTCTCTTTACCATTTTTTGTTGATAACAGGGGATTGCTCCCCGATTTCTTCAACGAAACCATCATACTATCTTACAGACTATCAATTCATGCATTCTGTTTATTTGGTTGATGGCACTCAATCTTGTCAGTGCTTGTCTTGAGTATTGTTTTGTTGAGTTAATTTCGCAAAATCACATTATTTTGCAAAACTCCTAGATTTTACTGTTAGCCCAAAGGGTATGACCCACCTGTCAGTGTTTTGTTGCTCTAATCTAGGTGTGACGAAATGATATGCCCACTGCCGAGGAAAGGCAGAGAGTGAGGTGAGAGCGGCAAACCTGTTCCTTCTGGAGGAAACCATAATCTCCCAATAATTTTTGAAGTAAACGCAGGTGCTCTGTCGATTTCATTAAGATAAGCAGAAAAGTTTATGTAAAGAAGGGTTTGGTGGGGCGGTTACATGACTGGAAGTACAGCTAATCTCCTCTGGTCAATATCTCCCTTAGCTAGGCAAGCAACCTCAAGAACGACATGGACTTATTTCAGAAAATTCGCCGATTGCCCTCCTTCCACATATTCCACAGAACATACATAAAGGCTTCGCCAAACAGATTCCTTTGGGGGCCCTCAAGCTCTCTGATGCTTTTGTTCCACCATTTTTAAGAGAGGTGGGGGAAGGCAAAGTACTTTGGGGGTAAGGCAAGCCAATGTGCGATGATGCCCCACACCCCTCTCGAGAAAACACAACCTCGCGCAAGGTGCTCATTTGTTTCAAACTCAATTAATAAGATTGATACATGCCTTCTCTTTATCCTTTTTTTTTGGTAAGACAGATTGCTCCTCGATTTTTTTTCACGAAACCATCATACTGTCTTACAGACTACAGTTCAACATTCCCTTTACTTGGGTTGATGACACTCGTTCTTGTCAGTTGACAGCAGCACAGGCGTGCCTATCTTAAGTTTGTTTTGTTTGATTATGTGGGTTAGATAGGTTAACTGTAAGAAAAAATGTTTTAGGAGAATTACTTTGAGAGCTCTCGCTTGTTTCACTTCTCCGTTGCACTTGGAGAGTTTTAAAGTGTTTCAAGAAATGCTACTAGCAGAATACATCCATAGTTTCATTAATACATCACTTGCTTCAGTTTGCATATGGCCATTCTAAAGATATTGAGGAAAATATGCAGCTAAGCCACCACTCAATAGTGAGACATTAGCCAACTCTCATAAAGTAATGCGCAGCTCCAGCCGATTTTAGTTGCCATTACTTTGTTGTTTCGCTCAGATGTTGGTATAATACTTGCACTACTTTCCTTTTAGGTCTGCAAATTGTGTGGAGTAGAATGGCACCTTAGGAGTTAAAACTGCTCGTTGTGGCGTAATATTTTTAGCTCATACTTAGCGTATCTCCTTGCACAAATATGGTGTTTCATGGTTGTCAGTACGGTAGTATTATGAGAATGTACCTTTCCTTTGTAGGGTATGCTATTAAAAAAACCTGAAGACACATTGGCTACCTACTGTGCAACCTAGCTGCCTCAAAGCCAGAGCAAATGGCTGAGGCAGTGATTCTTTTGGCTGTGACGAAGATTGGCGTTGCTCTAGGGAATGAAGCACTAAACCAGGCTAGTTTGCAGTCCAAAAAGTTTATTACACAGCCAGAGGAGCTTACGGGCAGCATGCGTCGCATGAGAAGGGAGCTCAGACTAATGCATGACTTTCTTTGCCGAATGGATATACGGAATCGGAAGAATCAGACCTACGAAATCTGGGTGCAAGAGTTGAGATTGCTTGCACACGGGATCGAAGACATTGTGGATGAGTATTTGTATCTTGTTGGTCAGAAACATGATACTAGATGGAGTACCTATCTGAAGAAAGGATTCAAGCGACCAAATGTGCTGCGTTCTTTAAACAGGATAGCTTCATTGGTTAAGGAAGCAGAGGTCGATGTTGAGCACCTATTCCAGGCTAAAGATCGATGGGTTTCAATGGTTAGTGGTGGGAATACTAGCGAATCAATTTACGTTGTTGAGAGGCCCCAGCATCCAGCAAGCATTTCACTAGATGAAGATCTTCTGGTGCTCGATGAAAATAGAACAAAACTTGAGCAGTGGTTGGCAGGTGATGATTTGGAACGCTCTGTGATAGCGCTGCATGGAATGGGAGGGCTTGGTAAAACAGCTTTTGCTGCAAATGTCTACAGGAAGGAGAGAGAAAAGTTTGAATGCCATGCCTAGGTCTCCATCTCTCAAACTTATTCCATAAAAGATGTTCTAAAATGTCTGATTACTGAATGTTACAAAGAGAGAAAAGACAGACCAGGTAACTTCGATGACATGGACACTAAAGACTTTCGAGATGAATTGAAGACATTTCTAGAGAACAAGAAATATTTGATCGTACTGGATGATGTTTGGGCTCCAGAAGCGGTCAATGACCTGTTTGGAGCACTAGCTCAAAATCAGAAGGGGAGCAGAGTACTTGTGACAACACGTATTGATGTTGTGGCTCAGCTTGCTTTCCAAGACAGGAGAATAATACTTGAAGCTCTATCAAAAGAGAAGGCATGGGAACTCTTCTGTAGGACAGTTTTTCCAAGAGATACAAACTATAAATGCCCCACAGAACTCACAGAATTAGCGAAGGAAATAGTTAGCAAGTGTAAAGGCATACCTCTTGCAATTGTCACTCTTGGCAGGCTCCTGTTCGTGCGCGACAAGACCAAAGAGGAATTCAAGCGAATATGTGGCCAGCTCAACTGGGAGCTAGTTAATAATCCAAGCACGAGAGATGTTAGGAATATCCTTTACTTGAGCTTCCTCTACCTTCCAACGTACTTGAAGAGTTGTTTCCTATATTGCAGTTTATTTGCAGAAGACTATCTATTCCAAAGGAAAAGGCTTGTACGGTTATGGGTAGCAGAGGGGTTCATTGAGGAGTGGGGCGAGAGGACATTAGAAGAAGTGGCAGAGACATATCTACATGAGTTGGTCCGCAGAAATATGTTGCAACTTGTTGAAAGGAACTCATTTGGTAGGATAAAGAAATTCAAAATGCACGATATCTCACGTGAATTGGCAGTTGATTTGTGTCAGAAGGACTGTTTTGGTACATATGTGGAAGACAAATGTCGGGGACCTATTCAGAAGGAGGGACGTCGATTGTTAGTGCACAAACTAAAGAAGGATATTCAGCAGTCATTTTCAAATATACACCGTCTTAGATCCATTATTACATTGGACAATACTATGTCATCATTCACTCTGCTGCCTTTGATAGCAGAGAAGTCTAGATATATGTCGGTGCTGGAGTTAAGTGGCCTACCTATCGAGAAGGTTCCAGATGCTATTGGAGATCTTTTCAATCTCCGCCATTTGGGTATGCGTGGTTCAAAAGTGAAGCTCCTTCCGAAATCCATTAAGAAGCTTTCTAATTTGTTGACGTTGGACTTTATGGGATCTGACATACATGAGTTGCCTAGAGGGATTGTGAAATTGAAGATGCTTAGGCACTTATTTGTTGGGAAAGAGAACGACGATTATAGGAGAAATTTTCGGTGCCGCAGTGGTGTATGCATCCCCAAGGGTCTTGGAAACCTAACAGACCTACAGACGCTACAAGCACTAGAAGCACAGGATGAGTCTGTTATACATTTGGGGGAGCTGAGGGGACTGCGAAGCTTAAAGATATGGAATGTGAAGGGAATCTACTGTGGACACCTCTGTGAGTGTCTGGTTCAGATGCATTTTTTGTCCAACCTATATGTGTGTGCAAGTGATGAGAATGAGGTTCTTCAGTTGAATGTCCTCCCGCCAAACCTGCAAAAGCTTGAGTTGAGAGGACGATTAGCGGAAGGGATGTTGGACGAGTCTCCTCTCTTCCAGGCTGCGGAGAGGCAAAACTTGTATTCACTAGGTCTAATTTGGTCACAGCTGAGAGAAGACCCACTGCCATCCCTTTCTCGGTTGTCAAATTTGACACGCCTATGTTTCAGCAGGGCATACCGTGGAGAGCAGCTGGTATTTCTCACCGGGTGGTTTCCCAAGCTGAAGAGTCTCTATATAGAAGACATGCAGAATCTGAAGCAGCTACAGATAAAGCAAGGTGCCATGGCGAGCCTGGAAACATTAATACTAACCAACCTCAGCAGCATGACGGAGGTCCCACCTGGCCTTGAGTTCCTCATGACCCTTCAGTATCTAGGCTTCCACGAAATCACCCGTGACTTCTTGTCGTTGTTGCTCCAATGTTCTAGAATTCGAGGTATGCGGTGGCGATATTCTCTCCGAGACTGACCTGCAACTGGTCCGGAAATGCGTACGTAAGCCACTCAACTGCCAAGTATTATTTGACTAGAGCTTGTTTCCTCGTTTTACTGCTTTTAACATGTTCATGTCTTCTTGGTAATGTAGGTCCCCGGAAGGAAAATGCTTACTTGGATGGCATGCATCAAGGAAGGATTTAAGTCAGTGAGTTGTTTAAGGCATTAAGGCATCGACCTATATGGAGGAAGACATGCATATCCAGTGTTGCAATCGATGTGCCGGTCGGGTCTCTTCTGCTATTTCAGGACTCTACTTCTGTTGTCAAAGACTCGAGTACGTACTGCTGCATCGTGGCTGCTACTTCCACGGTGCTTCACTTATCATACGTGCTACTACTTGTGTTTACTACTACTATTGGTGTGCTTGTGTACTGTGATATTGTCTATTGATTTGGGTTGTGGCTTTTAAGACTACGATTGGGCTGTGTTGTGATATTGCTCAAACTTCAGCACTATTGCTTCTTTGAACTACTGCCATTCGTGTGTGCTTGTGAACTATGATATCGTGTATTTCAGTTGTGGCTGTTAAATAATAATAAAAAACAGTGTATGAGCACTATTGGTTTGTGATTTCATAATGCTCAGACGTTCATTTCATTGTCATATGATTACTGCCTTAGACATTTCAGCCTGTACCTGGGACCTCTCATGTTGATGTGGTTCCATGTTGAGCCTGTACAGAGTCGTCGTGTCCGTCGGCACGGCTGCCTGCAAGGACGCCTACTTCCTGGTGCTCGACACGGCCAGCAGCCTCACATGAATGCAGTGCAAGCCGTGCTCGCCGGAGCTCCCGCAGCACTGCCCGGTGTTCGACCCTGCCCACTCGGCAGGCAGCTACCGCCCCCTCCACCCGACGAGCTCCTTGTGCCGGTCGCCCAACCCCGTCCACCTCCGGGGCGCGGACGGCTACGTCGGCCTCGACAACCGTCTTCCTCGGCTCGCGGGGCCACCCCGTCCCGGGCTTCTCCTTCGGCAGCGCGCCCGCCACCGAGGGGTTCGACACCCACGGCACGTTCGCCGGCAAGGTCGGCATGGGCCGGCTGCACCCCTCGCTCATCATGCAGATCAAGGACCATGCGCGCTTGCAGTTCTCCTACTGCCTCACTGGCTACGGCCAGGCCGACCGCCACTGCTTCATCCGGTTCGGCGCCGACGTCCTAGAGCGGCCGCCGTCCATCCTCCACCGCAGGAGGATCCTGCCGCCGCCGCCGCACCCCGACGCCGGCGACTCGGCGTACTACGTGAGCCTGGTCGGCGTGAGCATAAACGGGGAGGCGTGTGTGTCGTCGACGCCGGCAGGCAGATAACGGCGATGGCGTGGGAGGCGATGACTTTCTCTTCCCCCCTCCAGATCCGCCCGCCGCTCCCCTCAGATGCAGCCACCCGCCGTCGGCTCCGACGCCGCCGCGCCCAGATCCGACGGCCCGCAGCCGCCCGCCTCCGATCCCTCCTCGCTCCCAGCGCCGGCGGGTGGTTTTGGATTTTCCCCCTTGACCTTCCAAGCTCGATCCCCCCATTCCCAAAACCCAGCCAAACCCCGCGTTCTCCCCGCCTCCCCACACCATGGCGGCCGGTGCCATAGCCCGCCTCCTCATCGACCGCCGCGCAGCAGCCCCGCTCCTGGCGCGTCCCTTGGCCGCGAAGGCCCGAGCGTCGGGGCGGCTGCTGTCGGAGGAGGAGGAGGACGACTTCGCCGGCGGCGAGGAGGCCGCGCCAACCGAGGACATCAGTAAGCGGCTGGCCGATGTCCTCAGGGAGCTTGGGAAGAGGGTTCCCAAGTCAGTCGTGAGGACAAAGGCTTCGCCGTCAATGGTGAACCCTCTCCATCAATGGTGACAATGCACTGCAGCTTTGGTTAGATTTGGGGGATTTGGTGGTGTATGCAGGTTTGGTTAAGTATTGCGGGCTGATTGTTAACTCGAATTGTTTGGTTTACTTAGCGCAACTCTAGCAGATGCCCTAAATCCCTTTGGTCTTTAAAAAAACTGCTATTATAAAGAATAGAAGGTAAATTCTACTCTAGCAGATTCCCTAAACCTCCATCTATCCCTAAAAATTTTAAAGGGCACTTTAAAAATTGGGGTATAGCCTTTATATTTAGAGAATGGGGGAGAGAATATACAGTGCACTTTATATGGAGATTTTTTGGTGCGAGTGAAGTTTCCGCCCGCGACGCCGCCGCCCGTTCTTCCCGTCCGCGACGCCACCGCCTGCTGCCTCGCCGATGCGCCGCCTCCGGCCGCCCGCCGCGCCTGCCCACGACGCCTCCCGAGCTCCCGGCCACCTCCGACCATCCCGCCGTCGCCGCACGTCGCCGCTGCCCCGAGGTCCCGCGCCTCTCGAGCTCCCGCCTGCTCCCGCACCTCCCGCGCCGGCCGCCGCTGCCGCTGGCCGCTCCGCACGAGCGCGCACGCTCACGGACGCACGCCCGAGCCGCGCCGCCGGCCGCTCCCGCACGAGCGCCCCCGCTCGTGCCGGCTCCCGCGCTGCCGCCGGTCGCTCCGCACTAGCGCGCGCGCCCACGGACGCACGTCCGAGCCGCGCCGACGGCCGCTCCCACACAAGCGCTCGCGCGCCGCCCCGTCGCCCGCCGCGCCGCCGCTGCCCCCGCACGGGCCGGCCGCTCCCGCACCGGCCGCCGCCGCCCCCGCTCGCCCCGGCTACCCCGCGCGCCGCTGCCGCAAGCCGCGCCGCCCGCGTCGTCTCCCCCCCGTGCGACGCGCCGCCCTCGTCGCCTCCCCCTGGTGCGACGCTCCGCCCGCGTCGCCTCCCCCCGGTGCGACGCACCCCGCCCCTGCCAGCCCGGCCGGAGCACCGTGGGGGCGCCGCGCGGCCCCCGCTCCCTTCTCCCCCCACCGACTGAGCTACCACGCGCCTCCCGAGCTACCACGCGCGCCGCTGCAAGCCGGTGGAGCGCTGCAGCCGGTGGAGCGCGGCGGCCGGGGGAGCCGTCGCGGCGTGGGGAAGGACCGGAGCGGCGCTGCCGGCATGGGGGAAGGAGCGACCGGGCGATGGGGGTGGCGGCGTGAGGAGGCGAGTCGCCGGCGCCGGAGCGGATCGGGAGCAGGGCCGGCGTGCGGGAGCGGATCGGGAGCGAACGGGCGTCGGGGGCAGGGGAAAGAGGAAAAAAAATTATAAAGATGGAAGTTTAGGGAATCTGACTTTAGGGGTTTGCTTTGAAGTCTTTAAAAAATTTTAAAGAGCACTCTAAAACTGTTTTAAAGGCTCTCTTTTTAGGAAATCTGCTAGAGTTGCTCTTACACCTGTACTTCTTCTGTTCGGATGTAGCACTAGTTACGAGGAAAAAGCTGTGATGAATGGATTTACTAAATTGATTTTTGGTTTTGTTTTCTATTGTCTATACATCCACAGGCACCACGGTCTGAATTTTTTTATAAGTAATTATGCTCTAAAATTGCTGTGTGCACCAGGTTAGTCTAATAAGAGTGCACCAGGACCAAAAATTCACCCTACAATTCATCCCATTTGTGCAGCCAGCTTGTTATTGTGCATCAGGTCAAAATTTTCTCTAGCTTCGCCCCTGCCTGGAGCACGCTGTCACCCATGGGCACCTTCCTGCCTTGAGGTACCTTGTTGATCCTGGTGTTGATCTGCATCAGCAACGTTCAAATGGAAACATCACTCTTCTTCGTGCAGCTGCAGTTCATTGGTATAAACAAAAGGGTCCTCACGTACTAATCTAATATCAATGAATGATTTTTAAGTCTACATACTAATCTCATATTAACGAATAAATTTTTCACTCCACGTGCCATTGTACCAATCCGTCTCCTGTGCAATTCCGAAGGACACCGGGTAGTTAACTAGTTAGTCGATAGACGGAGTTATTATCTATGTTTGCTTCGATGCTACGAGCCAGTATGTAAAGAACGCACGCCTTGGCGCGCGCCAGTAGACAGAACTGATTTAATTACGTAGTAGAAATTGCATTCCCGGGTTGGTTTTTCTGTTGGCCCAATTTTCCGTAGGTTTTGAAAAGAAAAAAAGTCCACATTACGCTAAAAGAAAGTCCAAATTTCATTCACCCTAATCCTCTTAAGCGAGCAGTGAATTAATTCTTTGTTACATGTACTTCGAAGGGTTCTGGCGATGAAAGTAAAGTAATAGTGCGACAGCAAATGGTTACAGAAGTTTCGTTCACTGCGACCTTGGGCAGAAGGACACGATGTAGTTTGATCAGAAGGGGTCAGCGATGGCTGCGAAGCCATAACCTACTGTCTGATCTTCTTGGAGATGCTGCAGTCAGGGCACTTGTAGTGCTTTATGTGCTCCGCCTTAGCAAGGTTATCCTCACACATTTACCGTGGAACCACCGCTCGCAGATGTCACAGCTGATCCAGAATTCATTCCCATTGTATAGACCGCGACAGGTTCCGCAAAAGGTCTCGTTATGTTCTTCGTCGTCCTCCTCTTCTTCGTGCTCTTGAGCAACTGCCGTGGAGCTCTTTGCGTGACCATCGTTTGTTCGCTGTACAAACAAGTTGGCACTCAGTCTGAGTTAAGTCTGAAGATTGATTTTCAGTTTTGGAATTTGGAACGAAAACAAGCTGTTGCTGGGATCACATGCACCTTTGATGAGTGTCTGGATTTCCCGCTGCTGTCAACACCAGACCTATCTCTGCTGTGCTTCCTGTCAACCATACTCTCATAGACATTTGGCAGATCATTGATCATGCTGAATAAGCGTTTCCTGAGAAACAAAAGCGCAGAATCGTTGGATTAGCAACAGGCAGCAGCTAAAGCTTTCACAGAAACTTGAAACAGGGAAGTACCTCTGTCAAAGGAGAAAAAGGCCAAGAAAATGATAGAAAACATCAATAACATAATCAGAAAGTGCATCAAACCAGTTTTCTAGAGCAATCAGTAATAGCTAAAGCTTTCCAACAAACTTGACGCCTGCACGTGGTAAGAACTAAATGACAGAACACTTAACAACGAAGACATCCATAACAAAATGAGCTAGTGCACCAAGCCTTCGCATGCAATCAACATTGATTTGACAATAGTATTACAACATAGAGAAAGTACCACTTTAAATGTAGACTTGTAGATTAAGAAACTTATTAGATTTATAAGGATGAAGAAGGTCAGAGTTGCGCTTACAAGGATAGACCGTTATGAGTAAATAATGCAATAGTGTTGTGCCCATTTGAGCTTTCCAGGTCAATCTGCCCAAATAAAACCAATTTGATTAATTGTCAATAGCTCCATACACTGCTCTGGGCATTGGCATATCAGACTCATAATTAACAACAGTGGTGTGCAAATACTTACTCTCATAGCGACATGCTCTCCTACGATGCCATCAATTACTCAAACTAAAGGGTCAATACACTCAGTCAACTTTAGAATGATACTTTTATCCCTCAAAAAGTCCTGTAAATAGCCAATTAGGAATAAGATACACTCTTTACGTACAGCGATTCATGCCATATAATTTCATACTTTCAAACTTATCTCATAGTAAGCACACGTGCTGGTTCTTATAAGTTATAACATCTCTAGATGATTTTTTAGGACAAACACCTAGAGATGATATAATGGGTAAATAAGTTGAACATCAGAACATTCTGTTTTTTGTGTGTGGATAAGTTGAAGCATTTCTAGCAGAAATACCTTTCTTATTATCAACTTCATCTGCCTATCTAAATTGAAGGCAGCAAATTATATTGACATGGCACACGTGCTCATGCCTAAAGAAGATTTTCTTGCAACTTATATAAGCTTTGGTTGGTGCTACTATTAGTAACATAAGTTAAAGATGCTACAATAAAGCAACTAATGGTAGTTAATTTGAGGAACAAGACATACAGCAGGCAAGAAATTTGCGAAAGTTTCCATCTCCCAATTCCAGATGAAAGGATCAGTACCAAATCGAGCACCAACAGTTGGCACACCTAAAATTTTGTGAGTGCTCTTCACCTCTGTTAAGTTCCTGAAATTGTTCGAGTAATATAACAATGGCATATTTTTGGACAAAGAGGAGGGGAATTAACCATGGCTTGTTACAGAGCATATTTTTGTTGCTTTGCCGTGATATAGTAGATTGTTGAGCAGATCGCAGACCTTACTTTCAAGATTAATGAAGGTTTTGATAATACTTGTTTAATAAAAAAATCGGATTATCTGGTTGACATCCTGTCAGATGGTATATTCTGCCAGTAATTGTATCTAGCATTTTTACTATCATTAACAACTTGAAATAGGTGTTCCATGCTGCAGGCTTTAACTCTTAAGCATAATATAGGCATAGCATGGTCAAATGCATTCAATTTATGAACCAGTTACGCTGTATTAGGACCTATTCTCTTGCCATACTGCTGCAGTAACATGTCCCTTGATCCACCTCATTCATTGCAAGATTAGCAAGCCATGATGCACAGATAAAATTTCCATACGGAAAATGGAGGGCTCCTATAATGAGAATTGATTAACATTGTTAGTTTTACGTGTGCTTACAAATTGATTCTAGGTTTATGGGCGGGCTGCCGCCTCTTTTTGGTAGTTCTAGTTCTGCCCAGAACCCTTGAATAGTGTGCCTGTCTCGACTCTGAAATTGAATTATTCCACAGAATATGATTTTGTGTTTGCGCTTGGTAGATTGCCTGACCAACTATGTACAACTACTACTGTATTAGATTTTAGTAGCATCCAGAAAATTTGCAACAATTGGTAACGTGTAATTCACATGCAACACTGCCAAAGCTACATTTTAGCAAAGCTACGTGTTTGTGCGCACGGGACCCAACCAGCCTTAGCAAAGGCTCACGACTCAACCACTCCGCGCACGGCAAGACGAGCACTCAGTGGAGTAACGCTTATTCGCACCGACGAAACGAATAAAGTAAGTGGAATGAAAGGGATAAAGCCATGGCCGCCGTTGCTTTGCCGGCGACTCAAGAAAGACATCATCTGCCAACGAGCCCAAGCTAAGTATCCGCCTAGCTTACTCCTTTGGCATTTCCCTGTTAACCAAACACAAACACACGCGCGCGCTGTTAGTAAACCAATCTTTGGCCTTAGAACAAGAAAGAGAAATCATGGCCATTGTGCTGGATGCCTTCGCGTCCTACGTCGCCGACCTGCTCAAGCAGGTGGTGGATGACGAGGTGGGGATGCTGCTTGGTGTCACTGGCGAGATCGACAAGATGGGCGTCAAGCTTGGGGACCTCAAGAACTTCCTCGCCGACGCCGAGAGGAGGCGCATCACCGACAGTAGCGTGCAGGGGTGGGTGACGGAGCTCAAGCGTGCCATGTATGATGCCACCGACATCCTCGACATCTGCCAGCTCAAGGCTATGGATCAACGTAGCGCATCCAAATCACGTATGGGGTGCTGCAACCCATTGCTCTTCTGCCTGCGGAATCCCCTCTATGCCCATAACATCGGCAGCCGCATCAAGGCGCTCAACCAGAAGCTCGATGCCATCAAGGAGCGAAGCGCTACCTTCGGCTTCATCAACATTGGTTCCTACGAGGACCGTAGTAGCAAGGTGCATACCTCTCGCTTAGCTGCCAGTCGCGAGACATCGGGGGAGCTCAACCGGTCAGGTGTGGTCGGGGAGAAGATCCAAGAAGACACAAGAAAGCTGGTGGATATCATGGTGGAGGGCAACAACAACATCATGGTGGTCGCCATTGTAGGCGCCGGGGGGATCGGTAAGACTACCCTCGCCAAGAAGGTCTTCAATGATGAAGCCATAAATGCCAAGTTTGACACGACGGTATGGCTGAGCATCAACAAGGACTTTGACAAGGTTGAGATGCTTAGGACAGCCATCACCCGTATCGGAGGAGAACATCATGGTGAAAAGGCGTTGGCTGTGCTAGAGCCAACTCTTACTGCTGCTTTGACAGGGAAGAAGCTATTCTTGGTGATGGATGATGTGTGGAGCCATGAAGCATGGAGTGAAGTGCTTGAAACACCCATGGTTAATGCCGTGGCTCGAGGTAGCCGAGTCCTCATCACTACTAGAGATGAAAGAGTTGCCCGAGGGATGAAAGCTGTGCTTTCCCACCATGTCGACAGATTAGAGGAGGAGGATGCCTGGTCATTGCTCAAGAAACAGGTTTGTAACTGAGCTCAATGTATCTTCAGTAATTGCAAGCTTCCTGCTTTGAACTAGAGATAATTATAGTAGAACATACTCCTTTATCTATTTTTCTTTGGGATTACAAGATGAACGCATAGAACACATGTACGCTACACTCACGTCATCACACGTGCACACACTGCATGTGTATTTTGAGTATTTTGAGTAAATACGGCGCGCTATGTAAATATTAGGGATCGAATCTGGGGTGATGAGAGTGAACAACCTCGGCGCGCTATCCTTTTTTTTCGTGCTAGATAGCAAGTAGTTTTATGTGGGAGTAACTAATTCATAAATTTGGGCTAGCGTCTCTCTTAAGAAAGTATATTATTTCTTATTTTATAGAATTGACACCTAAAATCCAAATCCCAATGAAATCAATAATTAAGGATAGGGTTCACGTGCAAGGTGGTATTATTCTTCCACCATATTCATATATACACAGTCTACCCTTAGACCGAAATTCAATTGGACTGCATTGGGAGTGTCGCATACACCCACCTTGAAAGGTATCACCAATATATATCTACTTTTACCGGCACACGTCGTCGTAGATCATGCTCCTGATCCCCACGTGTAACCGCGGTGGTTATTTATCATACCACCTGCACTTTCATCTTCGTTTAGCCTTAAACGGCTAGCGGGAGGTGAGTTACTTAGGTGTTTACTTTAAACTACCACGGTGATATTATTTTTGCGTCATGCTCATATATACACAAGCCACACATGGGCCGCTGGACTGGGCCATGGGAGTGTCGCACTAGGGGTACAACTTGAGAGCTGAGCCTTACATGTGTCAAATTGATGCAAGTTTATGCTTATTTTACTATTGAAATGATTGTAAAAATAACTTCAAGCTCTTCTAAGAGAGTGAAATTTTCCATATTAATTGAAGAATTAAAAAGGAGAAAGATATTCCCACTTATTTCGACAAGTCAAGATTATAAAGTGCACAGATAAAGATAAATCAAACATATGTGAAAACTATTACTCCTGTATAGTTGTATAACAAATATAAATATGTTTTCCCAAGTATAGATATATACTGTAATATCTATCAGCATAATTAAGTGGGGAATATGGTCAGTTACTATAGAGGATAGACTTATAGAAACTAAGCATCCTCGTTAAAAAGAAAGAAACTAAGCATCCTAACATCTTGTTTGGGTGAGCCACTCGCATGCTAGGTAGCCCGGTTGATAGCGACGTCCCCGGTTGACTATCCATTCAGTTGACAATTCAATTTAGGTAGTCCTTTGGCTTTTCTTTCACTAGTTTTGACGAGGTTATTATTAGACAAAAAAAAATCGACGCTAGCTGAAATTGCTCATTTTCTTTCAAGGCAAACCACTCCTTATTAACTCTATCGGTTTAAATTGCTTGCAGGTAGTTTCAAGTGAGACAGATGGACCTGAGATTGATATGCTTAAGGACATTGGGTTGCAAATTGTAGCAAAATGTGGCGGTTTGCCTCTTGCTATCAAAGTGATGGGAGGTCTATTGTGTCAGAAGGACAAACAACACCATGACTGGGAGATGGTTTTGAATGATTCTATATGGTCAGTATCCGAAATGCCCGAAGTGCTAAACAATGCAGTATATTTAAGCTATGAAGATTTGCCTCCTTCCATCAAGCAGTGCTTTCTTTTCTACTCGCTTCTCCCTAAAACTGCAGTCTTCTGTGATGATGACATTATTGGCATGTGGATTAGCGAAGGATTTCTTCACGGAAACTCAGATGACTTAGAAGGACTAGGAAGAAAGTACTATAAGGAGCTGATACTGAGGAACCTTATAGAGCCAACATACTATATTGATCAATCTGTTTGCAACATGCATGATGTTGTTCGCTCATTTGCTCAATTTGTGGCTAGAGATGAGGCACTGGCAGCTCACATTGGAGCAACTGGTACTATTAGTAAACTTATTGCACAAAAGCTTCTTCGATTGTCTGTAGAAAGCGAAGACTCGGAATTGGCTGGGTTAGATTGGAGTTCTTTACAAGTACAGAAGTCGTCATTGAGGACACTAATATCAGCTGGCCATATAAATATGAAGCCCGGTGATACATTGGTTAATTTTCCATGTCTACGGACTCTACATATAGATTCTGCAAATGTTGCTGTATTGGTTGAATCTTTAGGTCAACTCAAGCACCTGAGGTACTTGCACATACATATATCTGATATAACTAGACTGCCAGATAATATCGGAAAGATGAAATTATTGCAGCACATTAGCCTTCACGGATCCACACAATTTCTGAAACTCCCACATAGCATTGTAAAGTTAGAGCATCTAAGGTTTCTTCATATCAATGTAACTAGCATAAATGGTGTACCCAGAGGGTTCAGCTTTCTAACAAATCTAAGGAAACTAATTGGATTTCCAGCCGAGGTGGATGGTGATTGGTGTAGTTTGGAAGAGTTGGGTCCTCTTTCCCAGCTCAGGACTCTTGCACTATGGGGATTGGAGAATGTATCCACTAACTTGTCTGCTGCAAAGGCAAGGCTTGGGGAGAAGGAGTATCTTACCGATCTATACTTAGCATGTAGTATTAGACGGGGAGATGATGGGATGAATAAAGAGGAAGAGCAACAACGAATCGAGGAGGTGTTTGATGAGTTCTACCCTCCGCGCAGCTTAGATTATCTTTCCATCGATGGATATTTTGGCCGGCAGCTCCCAAGTTGGATGATGTCATCATCAGCTGTGCCCCTCAAGAACTTGAGGATTCTGTTTATGACTGACCTGGCTTGCTGCAACCAACTGCCTGATGGCTTGAGTCAACTCTCCTGTTTGGAGTTCATTCAGATCTGGCGCGCTCCATCCATCAAGCGTGTTGGACCTGAATTCCTGCAACCCTACTATCACCACAGTCGTCGTCCTTCCACGGCGGCGGTTGCATTTCAGAGATTGCACAAGATGATCTTAGGCGAAATGGTGGAATGGGAAGAGTGGGAGTGGGAGGAGCAAGTGCAAGCCTTTCCTGTCTTGGAGGAGCTTCGGCTCCAACGCTGCAAACTGAGGTGTGTTCCTCCTGGCCTTGCTTCCCATGCGAGGGCTTTGAAAAAATTATACATAGAATTCGTCCAGCACCTCAGCTACCTCGAGAACTTTGCTTCTGTTGTTGAGCTTATAGTGAATGGAAACCCTGACCTGGAGAGGATCACTAATTTCCCTAGTCTGCAAAAGCTTGAAATCTATATTTGCCCAAAGCTGGATGTACTGAAGGGTGTGCGTGCACTGCAGAGGCTCGTATTGCAGGATTACGCCATGGGGACACTCCCTGAATACATGCATGATGTAAAACCAAGGCATTTGGAGCTACGTTGCAGCCTAGCGCTGCTCACTTCCATAGCCACGGGAGAATCTGGCCCTGAGTGGGACAAGTTCAGCCATGTCGAGCATGTCAAGGCATATGCTGGTGATGGAGACAATCCAAGGAAATGGTACGTGGTGTACACGAGAGAGCCCTGCACCTTGGACACAAATACCAGCCGCTCTTTCCTGTTTGGAGGTAAATTAGCACATCTCCCTTCATCTTAATTTGTTCTCCCGCTGGTCTATTCATTTAATTTGTGTTCTACCTTTTACAGTATGCTGGAAGTCTTGATATATTTCCTACCTTTCATTTCACTTGGTATGGTGTAATGGATACTTGTCCATGAAACCGCTTTCTGATTTGGTTCCACTCCCCCCATGTTGCTAAATATCTGTTATAGATCACTTGTTACCATAGGCTACCTCGAGTTTAACAAATCTAGAGTAGTATTTCTTTTTTAACTCAAACTCATACATGACTGTTTGAGTATATTTTGACACTATCGGAGTAGAGCTCTTGCTGCGAGTCGTTGATTATGTAACTCGCTAGTTTTACATTTTCTTCTCAGGTACCTTATTATCTTCTATGGTGGAGGCACAAGGTTTTGAGTCTGTCTTCAAAATGAGAAGAAGAACATTCAGCTACGTCTGCTGCTTGGTGAACGATGATATGATGGTAAGGGATAGCAGCTACACCTTTGCTGATGGGAGAGTGATGTGCTTAGAAGATCGAGTAGCCGTTGCTCTGACACTGCTGAACTCTGGTGAGCCACCGGAGACAGTAGGATCCTCTGTTGGTGTGAACAAGTCAACCGTATGGCTGGTAACCAAGTGTTTCTTGGATGCTATGTGGAAGCGAACACGGTACTGGCCAGACTCCGGTGAAATGGAGAAGATCAAGTACAAGTTTGACAAGATCCACGGTCTGCCAAATTGCTGTGGTGTTATGCATACAACTCACATCCCATTTGGACCAAGTTGTGACCATGAGAAGAATAACAGCGTGCTAACGCAAGTCCTCGTTGATCCAGATATGAGGTTCACGTTCGTTTGGTTGGGACCGGCAGATAGCATGAACCAGTTGAGCATTTACTTGACTCTCAACTCTTCAAGAAGTGCGAGAAGGGTGAGTGGCTGAATGGCAACAAGCGGAAAGTATCATCAGATGGGTCGGAAGTTGGGGAATACATAATTGGTGATGCAGGATACCCTCTTCTCCCATGGCTCCTCACACCTTACCAGGAGGAGGACCTCTCAGACTCCAAAGCGGAGTTCAATAGGAGACACTCCGCAGCCAGAACCTTCTTACTGCGGGCGCTGGCAAGGCTCGAAGACACATGGAAGTGCCTGCACGGAGGGATGTGGTGCTCAGACAATACAGATAAGCTATATAAGATAATCTATGCGTGCTGCGAGTTGCATAACATAGTGATAGACATGGAGGAGGCAGACATGGCGAGAGGTGAAGGGGCGAATTATAGCAAGCAAGTGCGCCGGTTAGCAAATGAGGATGCCATCAGGGTGAGGGATATACTGTCCCAGCACTTGATCGAATCTGGTGGTAAATTAACACGCATTCTCCCTTCTAATTCCCTCATTCGGTTGCTTTGTCCATTTAATTTGTTATCTGTATTTCCTACTGTTGATTCTATCTTTCATCCGTTTAGTTGACCCAGGGGATGAAGAGGAGGAACAGGTAGGTTCATCCGGCTCAGGGGATAAAGAGGAACAAGAAGCACACAGAAGAACGGGAGAGGAAGGGAGACAATGCTAGCTAGGAAATCATCCTCGCCACTTAATCAGGTATTATTCTTTTCTGCCCTCCCCATCTTAAGCCCCTCTCAGATTCTTGGTACTGCTGCCAGCACGCTGCACTTTTAAGTGTTGTGATTTTCGGGTTCCCTGAACCAGAATATCGCAGTTCCTTCACCACGATTCGTTCTTTTGATAAGGCGGTAATGCCAGCGATAATCTTTAATTCCCCTATGTGATAAAAGCCCCTATGTTAGATTACTCAAAAATAAATGAAGTTGATAACTGTTAGCTACTCTACATGCTAAGCAAAAACATTGCCAATTAACTGAACGACTGATGCTTACACTTACTTCTAGCCCTTCAGATTCAGTAGCTATTAGAGATTAGAGAAGCCTTTCCAATGTGCAATGACAAATTATGTTTGGATCATATGCAATCATGTCTGCTTCCTTCTTGGCCTTCTTCGCCGGAGCGTCCGCGCCCCGCTTCCCGGCGGCCATGCTCCGTGTCTTCCTTGGTGACGCCGCCCCCGCCACAGCCGCCGCCGGAGTCTTGCGCTTGGGAGGCATCGCTGGATTTAGTGGGTTCGCCGCTCCTTTGACTCGCTTGGGTTTCGCGGCGGCGAGGCCCGCCCTTCCCGCTGCATCCGCTTCCCGCTCCGCCCCATCGACGGCAACACCACTCGCCTTCTTCCTCCTCCCCACCCCACCACGGGACGCGGCGGCAGCGTTTGAGCTGCTGCGACTGGAGGTCGAGCTTGGCACCTCCAGATCTAGGTCGAGGAAGCTGATGCGGTGCTCCTCTAATGTGATTTCTTAGCTCGAGCTTCCCCTTGGTTAATTTATTTGCCGTGATTTCGAAGGGGATTTGGTGTTGGGATGAGAATAGCTTGGATTGTGGAAGTCCAGATTTGATCTTTCTCTCCGCCATTGCCAGTAGCCAGCCGCTAGCATTCAACTGCATGCGTTTATGGGCGCGTTCAAATTTAACAAATTTAAGCATGCCACATGGAAATGATGGATCGATAGAACCAACCAAACCGTGCCGCACTTCTGTATGTGTATTTTCATAACACAACTATTTCAGTCGACGATGTTGTCCTTGGACAATTGAATGATGCTTCTGAAAAATTTCCTGCTTTCCCATCATGTCTAAGATGAAGGCTCCCAAGCACTGAGATTGCTAATTGACAGATGAAATAAGTGGTCATTGCACATTTCATATTCCAAGAAATATGAGCACCATATACTAGATATTATGAAAATAATGAGCTTCCCGTTTTATTTAGTGAGGAGCATATTTGTATAACTTGGGATCATGCGTCTAACTACCTAGGAGCATCTTTGTTTGTTAAATTGCTGATACAACTTTGAACTAAGAGCTGACCATAGATGTGGCTTACCTGCTCGTTTGTTGGTTCAGGTTGCGATGGAGCCTGATTGCTAGATGTACCTCCTCTGCTTGGTGATGGCTTGGTTCCATGGACATGACGGCGGCCGGTGGAGTCGACTCGTGCGGCTGTGCGGCTGTCAAGATTGATACGTGCGCGTGTCTGGGTGGAATCTCACGTTTGTCTATTTGTTAACTAAAACTTGCTTGCTAAACAACCTCAGCTAATCTGTAAAGGAGTCCATGTAAAGGAATTCAAACAAAAAACAATCTCAGGAATCCACGTAAAGGAATCCAAACAACAAGATCATGTAAGTTGAAATTTCTGAAATGAAGCTGCCAATGTACATCAATTACTTGTCTAACTGAAGTGGTGGAGAGATTTGGCTTGCTTTTTGGTTGGTCTTAGGTTCAAATCCCACAACTTGCATATAATTTGTTTTATGCACAATGTCCATGTCAAATTAAAACCGCTCGATCAATTGAGCGGTTATCATAGAATCGAGGGCAGCAGAATCTACAAATCCAGATGTACAAATACCATACATGAGATGGCCAGAAGAACTCTGGAAGGTTAAAACCAAATCATACCATACCAAACCAATCTTTTCCAACCATATGGTGGAGAAATTACAACTAGAATTCAATCAACACTGAAGAACAATCCTGACGATATTATAGCTCATATTTGGGGCTAACCATGGGCTTAAAAGCATCTAAAACAAAATTTCAGTATTCTCGCCTAGGTTGTCTCGCTTCTGCTACTGTAACACGGATCTGTCAGCCATCCAAGTCCTGCAGAACAGCAAAAAACTCATTTAGCAACGCACTAAAAGAACAATAATATGCAAAGGCACAAGGGTGTAAGCAACCAGCTAGATGAGTGAAAACTCACAGTGCCATCGAGATTAGATACTGCTTTGTCAACTTCTTCAGTGGAACCATATGTGACAAAACCAAACCCCTTGACCCTGCCACTCTCCCTGTCATAGATGACCCTAGCCCCCAAGACATTCCCTTGCTCATTGAACAAGTTAGCAAGAGCTGAGTCGTCAACATTCCAAGCAAGGTTACCCACGTAGACCCTCTCTTGGAGAGGATTGCTGCCTGAATCCTCCTCTTGGTGAAGATTGCTCCCAAATCCTCTTGGTGAGGATTGATCCCTGGGTGGTGGTGGCCCTGAATTCACCTTCAGAGTTCTCCCATCAGGTACCTGTTTTTTAGAAACGAGGTCAGCCAATTATGAAGATCTATCGGCTGTGATCTATTTAGGTACAGTTATGAAGATCTATCGGTTGTGGTCTAGTAATAATAAAAGGGTCCACCAAATTAACGATCGGATGTTTTGCTTTTTTGTGAGAATTTCTAGCCTTTCTCTATTTTTTCTATTGTATTCTGCTTTTAGTATATAATAGATTTGTTTTGTTGCTTTCATGTTAGATATTTTTTTTAAATGTGGAAGTAGAGATGGAGTGTGATATTACCACCACCACCACCACCAATTCTAATTTATAAAATAGTAAAGATTTGTTGCCTTCTTGTTAGAGATTTTTTTTAAAAATGTGAAAAGTGGAGGTGGGGTGTGACATTACCACCATTGCTACCACCAAATTTATAACATCACAAAGATTTTCAAGGAAATAAGATAAGGTCAAAAATTCTCCAAAAAGAATCAAAATGCTTTTGAAGTAAGATAAATATATATACAAAATGCAAAATCATGCCCCATGTCTAACCATTTAAGGTACATATAGTATGCGGTAACTCAAATTAAGGTAGCATCTAGCCCTAAAAAGAGAACTTTAACATTTCAAAAGATTATGTACAAATCTAATGTAAACGTGTGAATATTATGTGTGCTAGCAAAATTTCGTGGAAAAATATGTATTCGTGGATTGCACCAAAAAAAAACTAATTTTGTAGACATAATCTTGCTATATTAGTCCTTAATCCTTGTCCTTTCTTTCGTGCACAGAGCATAAATAAACATATTATTTCCAAAATTTAGAGTATTTCCACACGTGCATGTGTGTGAAACTATTTAGATTCAAAACGCTATTTTTGATGTACTTGGGAGTAAAAAATAATTGTCGCTCCATATGTATAGTACAACTAGTAGAGTACTGATTGTCGCTCCATTTTGTATCATATAGGAAGGGTAAATTCGTCTTCAGGGCTGTAGACTCATCTCGCTTCAAAACTCTAAATAATCTTTGGACAAATCCTGATCCCTTCCCTTCCTTCGGCCTCCCTTCTCTCGGATCTCTTCCTCCTCCCATCTCTCCACAGCAGCGGAGGCTTGCCGCAGGCGTAGTAGTGATCCGGCATTACTAAATAGTTCGATCTGGCACTTGTGGAAATAGCATGTGGATGGGTCGATTGACGATGTGCGAGTTAATATAATTTCAGAGACCTGTTACCTTGCCAACCATGTGAAAAACAACCTCACTTGAATATCTGGCGTCCAAACGGTTATAGAAAAGTAATGGTGTTGCTAGCTTACCAAAGGCTGCTCTGCCAATTCAGACTTTTCATCATATGAAAACCTCGAAGTGCCAACATCACAAACCAACCAAGGCTTCAGGACAGGAAGCACATAGGAGATGGAAGAGTATATGTCAGGAACAAAGAACCAACACAGAAGTGCTCCTCATCAGGCACCAAAGCATTATCCATTGCAACTGCGATTAGTTCCACAGTATGTCTTAACTACATCGGACACACAAGGGACCAGTGACACTACATTCTATGGCGCACGGCCACTGGCCCACTGCAATATCAAGTGCCTACACAAAAGTACACCTGAAGCTGAAGGTGTCCATCACAAAACGGTGCCGATCAGATTCGTGAGATTTTCTTCACGTTGTCCTTGACGACCTCATCCATATCAAGTTTCTCCAATATTCTGCACGTCAATTGGAGTAGGTTAAATAAAATGCAAAATCATGGTCTATCCTAAGAAATGCGGTAAAATTTAAATTTAATGGCATCTCAGAGACAATGTGATCAAACAAGCTACCTCATTCAATATTGTTGTGCAGTGAGTTTAATATTTGGGCCCAAAGGTAACAAAAGTATTAATTTGAATTGGAGGGCTAGTATGAAACAAGTAAGGAGACGTGCAAGGACTGTCTACCAAAGCCAGTTATTGGGTTATAGCTACCACTCTGTGAGCTTCACACATGGTCAAAGAAAATACCTGGAATGAAGTTAAGCGTCAGAAGCAGATAAAACAGTCCAAAAAAGAATGGACACGGAAATCTGGCAATAATCATCAACCTACAACTGTTGTTGTTAGTTAGTTATTTCGAAATTTGGATTCCCTCCATTGTAGGAACTGCAATTACCTTCAGGAGAAACCAAAATTCACATAGTTAATTTCCACTGAAGAAATCATGGTAACAGATAATTGGATGGCTCAAATGACCATAATCGACAAGATACAACCATACTGGTAGACCAGGGAGGAGCCAGGATTTTCTAATGCGTAGGGCTAAATTTAGGCGGCTAGAAATTAACGCCAAAAGCTACCGTACCGATATATGTGAAAAGTGCAACAGAAATTTAGATAAAACATGGCAAAACAAGTGAGCATAGTGGTTGGAGCTGGACGATGACGGAAAATAAGATGCAACTGTATTTGTACTATTCCTCTTCATCTTGTATCCAGGGCCTGCTTGTATCCCTATTAACAGCAAATCGAATCAAAGGCGTTAGTTCCTTTACCCACCCGGCTGATTTGGTAATGGAATTTGCAATGCTAAACTAAAGTACAGATCTAGATATAAAATAATGGGGAATTAGGGATCTAACTCACAAAAGAATGAAGGATTCTTTCCCGCAAAAAAAAAGAGAAAAAGAATGAAGGATTCTATGCCGCGCCCATGGCGGCGCGGCGGCCAGCATCGCGACGGAAGGACTTACGCACGGTGAGCGATCAGTTATTCCGCCATTGTTAGATGAGTATTTACTTAATTTACGTTGTTCTGAACAACCAACTGCTCAGGTCGATTCGATCCAATTTCTTGCCCTGCCCAAAAGGAAAAGAAGCACGCATGGTAGCGCAGGACAGGAATAAAGAAAGCCATGGGCGCCGTTGCTTTGCCGGCGACCAGCTTAACCAGACTGGAGACAAAACTCCGCCTCTCAAATTACTCCTTTGTTTACAAGGCTGCAACATGCAAAATCTACAATTCAGAACCAAAAATGGTTGAACAGACATGGAGGCTGCATTTACTCAAACAAAATCCAATATTTTGCCCAATGTTTGATGCTGATGTTTTTTCTCAAAAACCAGAGCTTAGAGGTAGCTGGGATACATGGGAGGGAAGATCTTATCACCAGAATGCACAACCTGGCGATGCCATCCTTGTGAAGTTAGATGCCGGCGACCGGTTTCCCTTTCTACAAACCTGGTTATATGCACCAATAAAATGATGAAGAGAATTCCTTGACAGTAAACAACAAGGCGGCTGCGACGCAAAATCGTCCAGCTCGTTTGCCAGCTCATTACAGACTAAACAGGATTGAACCTCCGCATCCTGCCCATAGTTCGAAGCCAAACTACATCTAGATTAAGTCACTGTTTGTCTCCTAAGTGAGAGAGACACTTACGGTTTTGTCGTAGATACAAGTCTAGACAATAGATTTATGGCACCCCCCGAACGGCTACAGCGACCGTCAGCGGTGCATGAGGAGCACGAGCGCGTATGACCCTTTGGGCGTCCGTCGAGGTGAAGCACGAGACATGTATGACGGGGTGAAACACAAGGCGTATACGACAAGCCGAAACCCCTGTCGTGTCCGACGGGGTGAAAGTCACCTTTGCATTGAAGTGTAGAATTAGGGTTTACAAGTTCTTCTCTCCCCTTCCTCTACCCCTAGGGGGGTATTTATAGGGTTTGAGAATGGAAAAGGTGAGATTACAATGTTGCCCTCACCTGGAGGGACTTTATAGGGGTATTGTTGTCATTTCCTGTATACGACAAGCCGAAACCCCTGTCGTGTCCGACAGGGTGAAAGTCACATTTGCATTGAAGTGTAGAATTAGGGTTTACAAGTTCTTCTCTCCCCTTCCTCTACCCCCAGGGGGGTATTTATAGGGTTTGAGAATGGAAAAGGTGAGATTACAATTTTGCCCTCACCTGGGAGGGACTTTATAGGGGTATTGTTGTCATTTCCTATGCATAGAAGATATTTTAGGAGAATATTTCGGGCATCTTTGGGGAATATTCTCTGGCATCTTTGGTGGAATTCCTAACCATGTCAACGCAGTCCCTGACGATGCCGACGCAAACCTTGATGATGACGGACATCGGGACGATTGTCGGTGACGTCGGTGTAGTCCTCGTTTTGGCGTCGGCGACGTAGACTTCGACGATGACGGACGTCGTGGACATCGAGGTTGCCCTTGGCAGTATCGACGACGTAGACTTTGACGATGACAGACGTCGAGGTTGCCCTTGGCGGTGTCGGCGTAGTCCGCGATGACGGCGAAGACTAGGGCTGCGCTTGATGGTGTCAGTGTGGTCCTCGATAGTACATGCGGAAGGCTTTGAAAACGGGCTAGCGCGGGGACCCCTACTCCAACAGTAGCCCCTCGACGATTCGGGCGATCGGGTGACGAACGCCCGGACCGGCGCACCGATTCTTGAGGGGTCGGCGCGCGGTCCAAGCATGTCAGTCAAGTACGGATGGTTCAAAGCTTGGAACCGTCGGTACAAAATAGATGAGGCACAACTCTACGTCTCCAGAAGTTTTGAGCCAATTCTGAGAAAGTCGACGAAACGACTAGTGGAAATCCCGGCCCGAAATCAAAGATTTTGAAAATGGCACCCTGACCAAAATGCTTGGCAGAAGAGGTGTATATACGTGTAGAATTTTTGGATGCGCCTCGTCGTTAGCTTCGATTCGAGTGGTCGTAGACCCAAAACGGACTTCGTATGAGAAAGTTGTGGCCGTTTTACTGAAACCTCTCGAATGGGTTCTCCTGGTGGAGGGGTGCACCCTTCAAGGGATGGTCTGACCGGCCTCCCGGGAGGTCTGACCGGCACCAGGGTGGTCTGACCGGCCTCCGGGGCGGTCTGACCGGCTGACATGAGTCAGCTCTGAGATATTTCCGCGGGGCGGCTATAAAGCCCGCCCCCCTCCTCTTTCTCTTCTCCTCCTCTCTCCTCCTCCTATCTCTCCCTCTCTCCACCTCAACATCGCAGCCGGCGCGGGGTCACGCGGGGTCGCGCGGAGTCGGCCTGGCGCGGGGTCGCGCGGGGTCGGCCGCGGGCTCGAGCGGTCTGACTGCCGGGACGCGCGGTCTGACCGGTTGCGGGTCGCGCGGGGTCGCACAGAGTCGGCCGCGGGCTCAGGCGGTCTGACCGCCGGGACGCGTGGTCTGACCGGCTGCGCCCGGGGTCGCGCGGAGTCGGCCGCGGGGTCGGGTGGTCTGACCTCTTGGACGCGCGGTCTGACCACTTGAGGGTGCGGTCTGACCTCCTGTGGGGGCGGTCTGACCTCTTGGACGCGAGGTCTGACCTCTTGGACGCGCGGTTTGACCACTTAAGGGCGTGGTCTGACCTCCTGAGGGGGCGGTCTGACCTCTTGGACGCGAGGTCTGACCTCTTGGACGCGTGGTCTGACCACTTGAGGCCGCGGTCTGACCTCCTGAGGGGGCGGTCTGACCCCTTGGATGCGCGGTCTGACCTCCTGAGGGAGCGGTCTGACCGGCTGCGCGCTGGGTCACGCGGAGTCGGCCCAGCGTGGGGTTGCGGAGATATCCACCAGGGTCTAGCTCTCGGCCGCACTGGGCTCGGAAGATCTTCATGAATCTGGCGTCTTCGGCGAGCATCAATGGCTGGCTTCATTTTTTTTCTTCGGCGAGCATCAACGGCTGGCTTCATCATTTTTTTCTTGCATGCTTGTTTGTCTCGCGGTGGCGATGCGCGCCTAGCTCGGTCGCATGGTGGACGTCATGGCATGCATGGTGCCCACCGGCTTAGTCCCGTGGGTGCCCTGCGCGCAGAGTGTGTCGAGGCTTGTACGGTGCCTGTCGGTTTGGTCCCATGGGCGCTGTGCACGGGGGCATGTCGAGGCGCGTGCGGTGCTCACCGGCTTGGTCCCGTGGGTGCCGTGCACGCGGAGCAGGTCGAGGTGCGTACGGTGCTTGCTAGCTTCGTCCCGTAGGTGCCGCGAGCGCGGGGCATGTCGAGGCACATACGGTGCCCGTCGACTTAGACCCGTGGGTGCCGTGTGCACGGAGCACGCCGAACACCAGACGAAGCATTTTGATGTTGACGATGATGCTTGCGAAGCGTGGCGACGTTGACATGTCGACATCGGGAGAGCCTGTCGATGTTGATAACGGAGTATGCAGCCGCCGGGGAGCGTGTCGACGTAGATGGGGTATATTCATATCAACAGAGTATGTCGACACCGAGGAGTACATCCACACCAGTGGAGTGTCAGCGTCGGACGGAGCATGTCCGTGACGGCGGGGTGTGTCGGCGCTGAGGAGCACGTCCATGCCGAACAGAAGACGTCGACGTTGGGCAGAGTGTCGACGCCGCGCGAGGCACGTCGATGCCGTGGAAGGCATGTGGATGTCAAGTGGAGTGATGACGCCCAGCAGAGTGTCGACTTCAGCGGAGCATGTCCGTGATGGCGGAGTGCCGACATCAGACGGAGCACGTTCCTGACAGCCAATTATGTTGACACCGAGGAGCGTGTTGACGCTGAGGAACATGTCAACTTCGGCAGGGTATGTCCGTGATGGCGGAGTACCGACGTCGGAAGGAGCACGTCCGTAACAGCCGAGTATGTCGACGCCGAGGAGCGTGTTGATGCTGAGGAACATGTCGACTTCGGCGGAGCATGTCCGTGATGGCAGAGTGCCGACGTCGGACGGAGCACGTCCGTGACAGCCAATTATGTCGACACCGGGGGAGCGTGTTGATGCTGAGGAACATGTCGACTTCGACGGGGTATGTCCGTGACGGCAGAGTGCCGATGTTAGACGGGGCACGTCCGTGACAGCCGAGTATGTTGATGCCGAGGAGCGTGTTGACATTGAGGAACATGTCGACTTTTGCGGAGCATGTCCATGACGGCTGAGTGCCGATGTCGGACGGAGCACGTCCGTGACAGCCAATTATGTCGTCGCCGGGGAGCGTGTTGATGCTGAGGAGCACCTTGACACCGGGCGGAGCACGTCGATGTCGGGGAGCACCTCGACGCCGGGCGGAGTGAAAATGTTGAGGAGAATGTCGACGCCAGACAAAACACCTCGACGCCGGGTGGAGCAGATTGACGCTGAGGAGCATGTCGACGTTGAGCTCCACACCGGGCGGAGTGTCAATGCTGAGGAGCATGTCGACGCCGGACGAAACACTTCGACGCCGGGCGGAGCACCTCGACACCGGGCGAAGCAAGTCAACGCTGGCCCGACATCGGGCGGGGCATGTCGACGTCGGACGGAGCACGTCGACGCCGGGCGGAGCGTGTCAATGCCAGGCAGAGTGTTAATGCTGAGGAGCATGTCGACCTCGGCAGAGCATGTCGATGCTGAGGAGCCTGTCGACCTCGGCGGAGCATGTCGACTTTGGCGGAACACGTCGATGCTGAGGAGCCTGTCGACCTTGGCGGAGCATGTCGACTTCTAACAGAGCATGTCCGTGACGGCGGAGTACCAACGTCGGACGGAGCATGTTCGTGACGGCGGAGTGCCGACGTCGGACGGAGCATGTCCGTGACAGCCGAGTATGTCAATGCTGAGGAGTACATCCACACCGGCGGAGTGTCGGTGTCGGATGGGGCACGTCCATGACGGCGGAGTGCATCGGCACCGAGGAGCACGTCCATGCTAGACGGAAGACGTTTGACGCTGGGCACAGTGTTGACGCCGTGGAAGGCATGTGGACGTCGAGTGGAGTGACGATGCCCGGCAGAGTGTCGACGTCGGACGGAGCATATCCGTGACAGCGGGATATGTCGACGCCGAGGAGTATGTCTGCACCGGCGGAGTGTTGACGTCTGACGGAGCATGTCCGTGACAGCGAAGTGCCGACGTCGGATGGAGCATGTCCGTGACGGCGGAGTATGTCGACGCTGAGGAGTATGTCCACACCGGCGGAGTGTCGGCGTCCGACGGAGCATGTCCGTGACGGCGGAGTGCCGACGTCGGACCCAACATGTCCGCGACAGCGGAATGCCGGCGTCCGATGGAGCATGTCCGCGACGGCTAAGTATGTCGACGCCGAGGAGTCACTACCACAGAAAAGCTCATCGCACACGGGTAAAAAAGCTCATCGCATACGGTTTTTGAGCCCGTATGCACGGGCTGGTCAGCGATGTGGGGGGCACATCGCACACGGGTCCAGCGCCGTATGCGATGGCACGCACATCGCACACGGCCTTTTAAATAAGCCCGTGTGCGATGCTCATGACATCGCACACGATTCCATTCTTTTCACCGTGTGCGATGGCTAGGCACATCGCACACGGGTCCACAGTATTCACCGTGTGCAATGAAGACACACATCGCACACGCTTCCAAAATAGGACCCGTGTGCAATAATATCCCACATCGCACACGGTCATATTTTCAGAACCGTGTGTGATATTTGTCCCACATCGCACACGGATATTTGGTCTTAACCGTTGGCGATGACTGCGCGTCATCACACACGAGCGTATATTTGGACCGTGTGCGATGAGTTGCCACATCACACACGGTCCAATGCTCTGGTCCGTGTGCGTTGACAGGCACATCGCCCACGATTCAGGTCGCCGAGCCGTGTGTGATGCTGGCAATGCAACAGTAGCGACAATACGAAATCTCAGGCAACAATATCATTTAGCAGAATTCATCGGCCACATTCACAGAATTCATTATTGAGCCACATATATACAGAGATCACAGCAGGCAAAATACACGGATTTGATCCAAACACAAATAAAACAGAGATCACATACATTTCACAGCCGACATATAAGCAAATTGAATCAATTGAATATGAGTTGACCCATTCACAGCTACCTAAACAGGAGTTCACAGCCAACATTCCTACAAGTTTGGATCTGACAAGGTTGACAGCCAACAGAAAGAAAATAAATACCTCACAACGAATTAAGGTGATCTGAATTGTCCCTTTTCCGGTATGACATGCTCACAGAAAAATAAGGCAAACTGTCCTCTCATGTCGGCAATATCGTCTTGACTGAACGGCCCATCGTGCATCGAATTCAAAACCTGCACGAAGTAATTAAATTCAGATTTAGGTGCATGTAGGTAAAAAGTAAATCTTGAGTCTCACATACGGTACTAACCGAATGGAGGCCAGCAGTGCCTCTTGTCTTCGAAGTCGGAGCAATCCTCGTCATTTGCTTACAAACGTAAAAAGCACAAAGGTTGGTTCCTGCTGGCTGCTGGTTACAGGACTGAAAAGTTGTTGACGAATTACGGCATCAATTAGAGCATCAATTAGCATTACTTAGCACTTAGGAGGAATGTTGTACCAATTGTTACCTGCACAGAGTCGTCGGCTCCTTGGTCCAAGACCCCCCGGACCCCATTTGGTAAGCACCTCCCTCCACGCTTGGCGTACTCGGCGAAAGCACTCTGCAAGAATTTCCTTATCTTCGAGTAGTCGTAACGTGCCACTTGCAAGGAATCAAGGTACACGGCTTTGCTCCATTTAGGTATGATGATAATTAAGATCCAATGTTTGCTGCAAAAAAAAGATATCACAACTCGTGTGGAATGATGACAATGGACGTACAGCTAATGTATAAATTAAAACACACATACTCCAGGTTGTATGGAAGGAGAATGAACTCTTTTCCTGTTGAGCGATCATAAACTCGATGACATATTTAAAGATGATTTGCCTATTCGCGTCGATTTGTTGCTCCGAGACCAACTGTGGGTCGAGAAAACCCACCGGTTCTTTCTGTTGCTTGCATTGGGTGATCATATTCCTAAGCATACGAAAGAAAAGAGGTATCATTTACGAAACAAAAGAGAGTTGCTAGAATGTGGAATTCCTTGTAAAATACTTACAATGTCCAGCATCTCATGAGGGAGGCATCGAGCTCATCTAGATTGAAGAGGAGAAACAAGTCCTCGAAGCCCACCGTGGCACAATTACTCATATCATGAAGGAAATGCTCCTTCTTGAACCACACGGAATGCTCGACTCACCGGCTTCACATAGTTTCATATAGTGCTCATGTAGCCGTGTGCATATCAAACCTGCTGCCTTCAAGTTTCGGGGGAGTAGCAATGGCTCTCCTTTGACGTACTTCCTTACGACCTCCGCCGGGGGAAACATTCGGTTCAATTGTTCGTCCGTCATGAACCCCAGCTCCGTGGCCATGTCCTGGACCCTGCCCTGGCCCTTGCCCTGGCCCTTGCCCTGGGCCTTGCCCTGGGCCTTGCCCTGGGCCTTGCCCTGGCCCTTGGCCTTGCCCTATCCCTTGCCCGTGCCCGTGCACTTCAGCGGCGTTGATCTCATACTTCTAGTCTGCATTGGTGCGGGCGGTGACGGTAAGTCAACATCTCCTGGTGTCGGAAGCACCGGCCCTTGCTTGGGTGACCCTTGAGGTTGTGGGCACGAAGGCGACGCAGACGGCGTGCTCATGAAGGGATGTGGTGCGAAGAGCGGCTCAGATACAGCATGCACTGGTGGGGAAGCAGGAGGCGGTGCCGATGTGAAGGGCACAAGGAGTATGTCCTTCTTCGGCCACTGGATGAAGGACATCTCCACCTGTCCCAAGGTCTGGAGTTCGGCATCCGGGCTTACATGGAATAGCGGGAGGCCCTGGAAGCCAGGCTCGACTTTATCGACGGTGCACCTCGCGAACCCTCGCTGTATCGGTACACCATGCACAGTAGCTCCCTCAGCCGGTGGATGAACCATTCCGGTAGCTGCCACCAATGGAAAAGCCATGTGCGCTGTTGGCACTTGTAGCTTACACTTCGTCGGCCCCGTGATGTCATCGATAGGAGACCTGGTGGCTGTTTCCTCATGGCCTTCAACCGCATCGTGACATGACGCACAGCTACTCCTACGTGCACCGGGGCTTGGTTGTGCAGCAGCTTCAACCGCTTGCGATCTGTACGCCTCCTCCCACGCAGCTCTTTCTTTCGCGAGCCTTTCGTCCATCATGCCCGCAAATTGATCAAGTATCTCTTTTTTCATCTCTTCTTTTTTCTGCTCCGCTCTCGCCCTTTTCCTCGCACGCATCTCCTCCGCGTCTTGAGAGAAGGCCTTCCTACGGGCAACATTGGTCCCGATCGCCCTACAACGACCCGAGGGCTCCTTGGTTCCCAATGCGGCCGTGAGAATGTCGTTGCAGCCTTGAGGCTTAAATGAGCCTTGCGAAGCCTGGACGCTTAGCTGTTTCTGCACATAAAGACATATATAATTAGTAGGTACGTAAGCATAATATTGTCGTAACTATAGACCGACGACTGAATGAGGTAGTCGCTCTTACCATAGCTTGGTACACTTCCTGGTCTGCTGGGTTGGGTAACACAACCTGACCCGACGAATCGGTTGTAGACCTCGCCCTCAGGAAGTCTCTTGCCCGATCTGCTAAAACATCAGGAAAAGGCACATCGGCTCCCCAAAGGCATACGTTCTCATCCTCCCTGTCCCAAATCTTCCGCTTCCCATAGTATCCTTTGACCCCCATTGGGGTGTTTATTCTTCGCGATTAGAGCCCTGCCTGCCGCACTCTTGGCTTCAAAATCCGGCGTTCGCCGCATCTGCACAAATCTGTCCCAGTCCTCGGGTCGAATGTGTGGATACTTTCCGAAGGGCTCCTTATTCTGCTGCATAAACTTCCTGTGCAACACGTACTTAAAATTCCTAAATGCATCCTTTGCCTTTGAGAGTGCACATTGTTGCACCTGCGTTTTCCATTGCTCCGGCACCCTGAAGTGTTGCATGATCTCTAGCACTATGGCGTCACGCAGGTCCTTACTAACCTTTGTCCAATCCTCCAAGTGAATGGGGACCCTTTCCCTTACCACTGCCCCGCACATGGTTCGAAACTTCCTCTCCGTTTTCTCTGGTTCCGTAGGAGCCCCGGTTCTGTCGTCGATGGCCTCCACTTGCCAAACTCCTTGGGGCTTTTTGCTTGGTTTTTTAATTCCTCTGGACTTCTTCACACCTGTCAGGGTTTCTGCTTGATCAGTGGTGGTCCCTTCCGGCTGTGATGAGTTCTCTTCGGTCTCTCTCGCCGGAGAGAGGTCCGGCCATTCATTACCGGACGTCATAGCTAACTAACAGGATGATAATGGCATAATAAGAAGAAGTAAATCAAGTGCCGGAACACACGCAAATATTTGCAAGCAGCACTGGAACACATGCGTTCATATAGCCCTATCTTGCGACTCGTTGTGAGGACAGTGAGAACCCTAACCTGTCGGGGAGCGTGTTGGGGAGGCGGCGCTCGGGGACGGGGAGGCAGGCGATGGGAGACCTCGAGGCGGTCGGGAGATGGCGAGGCGGCGCTCGGGGACTCGACGATAGGGAGCCGGCGACCGGAGATGGCGAGGCGGCGCTCCGGGAGGCGGGAGGCGATGGAAATTCGGGCGAGGCGGCGCGCGCGAAGTCGAAATGTTTTGATGGACGGACGGGGTGACCTAGGTACTACTTGTACGGGGCTAGCCATCGCACACGGTCCCATTACATGGCCCGTGTGGGATGTTACATCCATCGCACACGGGTATCTAACTCTAACCGTGTGCGAAGTAAGCACATACGGGTTACTGGTAACACCCGTGTGCAATGTGAGTAACATCGCACACGTGTATAATTAGGCCTCCGTGTGCGATGTGTTTCACATCGCACACGGATATGGATCCGTAACCGTGTGCGACACGAAGAGTCGCCCCGTAGACCTCCGCCTCTTCGGTTTCTCAACTTCACTCCTTATAAACCGCTGCCTCGTCGGTTTCTCTACTTCACTCCTACAAGCGACGCCTCTAGCCTCGTCGGTTCCTCTACTTCACTCCGTACTTCATTCCGCGCCGTGCTCCGTCGAACCTCTTCTTCCTTACCCCTCCAGCCACCTCCTCCATCTGTCGTAATGGCCGCTGCAGGGAGCTCTTCGGGGAAGCGGAAGCGCGACGAGTCGCCCATCCGCGAGGACCGCGTGCAGATGACCATGGCCCTCTCCCGCCCCACTGCCAACGCACTGGAGTTTGCCGAGTATGGACCCACCGACGGCACCCTCCTCTGTGCGTACCACTCCGACCCCGTCCATTACTCCGGTGCGTACGCCGTCCGGTGTATCCTGGAGAAGAAGTTTCCGCGGCACCTCGGATTTCTCCTCGAAGCTCACCATGAGGCGGGGCGTACCCTCATCCGCTGCAGGAACCCCAGGATTGGGCAGCGCCTCCACGCGAAGTGCATCCGGTGGGGCGACGAGATGGTGAGCTTCTACCTAGTTAAAAATATCTCGGAGCTCACTCCTGACCCTGTGGACGAAGATCTGCCGCTGGAGACCGTGTAGATAGTTTGTATTTTCCTTTGCTTTCGTTATGCAATGTGTTATGTATTTTCCTTTGCTTTAGTTTGGAAATGTGTTATGTAATGTGTTGGAAATGTGTTATGTAATGTGTTTGGAAATGTGTTATGTAATGTGTTTGGAAATGTGTTGTTAATCTGTGTTCCAAATGTATGCTAAATCTGCGTTCGAAATGTCTACTTTCTGATTGTAAATGTCTTGTTAATCTGTGTGAAAATGTCTTCTCCATCAGTGTTGTAAATCACAGAGAAGACGGTTAGATGACCTGTGGTAGGCTATATCGCATACGGGCTACAGCTTCTAACCGTGTGCGATGTGACCAAGACCACATCGCACACGGGCTAAGAGAGTTTGCCGTTTGCAACGTAAGTGACATCGCATACGGGCTAAGAGAGTTTGCCGTTTGCAACGTAAGTGACATCGCACACGGGCAATTTTCTTACAACCGTGTGCGATGTGATGATCCTCTACAGTACGACATTTAGGTATTCGATCGACATATATGACTATCAGAATCAAAATTCCGCGATGACTGCACAAGATAATTGTGCGATCACTTTTCGAAACATAATTTGCTAACTTCAACAGATTGCATTATTCAAAATGAGTACAGATTTGGCTCAAAAACAAATTTGAGTACTAGGCCAGATTCAAATAAATCATGAATCCACTACATGATGACTTCCTTTGTACACTAGCCTGTCGGAATGATCTTGGCGTACGTAGTGGCAAGTTTCCCCTTGGTCTTGCTCGTCGATTCTTATGCGTTCTCCAATAGATGGCAACTCATCGAACTGGTTGTATTCATCCTCGTCGACAACATTCTCAACTCCTACGATCCTCCTTTTTCCATGCATCACTACATGGCAGTTCTTATGTGCGAGGTCTTTCACATAGAAAATTTGGGTAGTTTGGGAGGCTAAAATGAAGGGTTCATTCATGTAACCCAATTTGCTGAGGTTGACATAAGTATGGCCGTAATTGTCGACTTTGACATGTCTGAGATCGACCCATTTGCACTTGAACAGTGGAATCCAGAATGTCATGTAGTCAAGCTCCCAAATCTCCTCTATGGACCCGTAGTAAAATTCCTTCTGTCCAGCTGTATCTATGGCTTCCACTCGGACAGAGCTATTCTGAAATGTGGTCTTCTCATCTCGATCCTTCGTATAGAACGTGTACCCATTCAGGTCGTACGCTTCCCAACTATGAACTGTAAATGCTGGCCCCTTGGCCAACCACGTTAGCATGTCGTCTATCGGCCCGTCTACGATACGGTTCTGTAACCACTGGCTGAATGTAAGGTTGTGCTTGTTCAAGATCCGACTGTGTGGCACATTTGGGAACTCTTGCCGTAGCTTGTTCAGGTGTTCTTCTATATAAGGGGAAACTATGGTCATGTGCTGCAAGACCGTAAAATGGGCAATGTCAAATAGATGAGTATCCTTCTAGCTGACTTCTTTTCCGACTGTCCCTTTTCTAGATAGCCTCCCCTCATGCCGAGACCTGGGCACACCAATAGGCTGTGAGTTGTGCATGTAATCGGTGCAAAACTCAACCACCTCCTCCGACGTATATCCTTCTACGATACTGGCCTTGGGCCGATACCGATTCCGAACATAGTGCTTGAGTATTCCCATGAACCGCTCGAACGGATACATGCTGCGTAGGAACACAGGCCCGCACATCTTTATCTCGTACACAAGGTGTGTAACGAGATGCACCATGACATCGAAGAACGAGGGCGGGAAGAACATCTCAAGCTGGCATAGAGTCTTCACAACCTCCTCTTGCAGATCATCAAGTGTATTGGGATCCATGACCTTCTGAGATATCGAGTTGAAGAAATCACAAAGCCTCATGATCGCCTCTCGAACTTTTGTGGGCAGAATATTTCTGATTGCCACCGGGAGCATCTGTGTCATCATTACATGGCAATCGTGTGACTTCATGCCAATTAGTTTCTTGTCTTCCATTGAAACAAGACTCCTGATGTTTGCGCAATGACCAGAGGGGACTTGGACACTACACAGGAATCCCAAGGACTCTATGATTTCCTTCTTGGATAAAGTGTAATAGGCAGGTGGGAGATACGTCTGGCCCTTATTTTTCTTTACTGGAGCTAACTCTGGTCTGATGCCCAAATGGACCATATCCATTCGTGACTTGATGCCATCCTTCGTTTTGTCTTTCATGTTCAGTAATGTACCAAGAACGCTGTCACATACGTTCTTCTCGACGTGCATGACATCGATGCAGTGACATACATCTACATCCTTCCAGTAAGGTAAGTCCTAGAAAACTGATTTCTTCTTCCACACGCTCTTCTCACGGGGCCGTTTATGTCCCTTGCCAAGCACGACATTCACATCCTTCACCATCTCACTGACCTCTTCGCCAGTAAAAGGCCTCGGTTTCGCGCCTCTTTCTGTATTGCCGTCAAATTGTTCCTTCATGTTACGGTAAGGGTGATTTCTTCTCAAGAACCTCCGATGACGCATGTATACGGTTTTTGCGCGAGAACGGAAGCCAGACACTCGCGGTTTCATCTATGCACGTGACACATGCTTTGGCTCCCTTTGTACTCTGCCCCGAAGCATTAGCAAGTGCTGGATAATCCTGGATGGTAAGGAGTAACAGTGCACGGAGATCGAATGACTCCTTCTTGTACGCATCCCATGCCCTTACCCCTTTCTCTTTCCACAATGTTTGTAGTTCTTCCACCAGCAGCCTGAAGTAAACGTCGATGTCATTTCCAGGTTGCTTGGCCCTTCGATAAGCATCGACATCATGATGTACTTCTTCTTCATGCACAGCCAAGGAGGAAGGTTGTACATACACAGAAGCACAGGCCAAGTGCTGTGTCTGCTGCTCATGCTGCTGAATGGATTCATTCCATCTGTACTCATTGCGAATCTTACATTCCTTGGGTCATCGCCGAAGGTTGGGTACTTCGCATCGATTCTTCTCCACTGGGCAGCATCAGCCGGGTGTCTCATCTTTCCATCATTCTTACGTCCCTCCGCATGCCAACGCATCAGCTTCGCTTCCTTCGGGTTGCAAACAAACGCTTCAAACGAGGAATTACAGGCAAGTACCACACAACCTTATTAGGGACCCCCCTCTTGATCTCATCATCGGCCTTGTCTTTGTCTTTTGCGAACTTACGCTTGTATCGAGGAGCTTTGCATATCCGACATGAACGCAAATCTTTGTACTCATTGCGATAAAGCATACAGTCATTCTTACATGCGTGTATCTTCTGTACTTCTAGTCCCATGGGGCAAATCACCTTCTTCGCTTCGTAGATGTTTTTTGGCAACTTATTGTTATCTGGAAGCATGTCTGCAAAAAGACCCAACATCTTTGTGAAGCTCCTGTCCGACCATCCGCTTTCTGCCTTCAATCTCAAGAGGTCAAGTGTTGCTGACAGCTTGGAGTGCATTGGCTTGCAGTTTGGATACAGTGGTCTCTCGGCGTCTTCCATCAAGCCCATGATTTCCCTGTATTCTGCATCATCGTGGTTGCTCTCGAAATCATGAATCATTTGTTGCAGATTTGGAATAGCAGTTTCATCGCTATCGGAATCACAATCATCGCCATCTGGCTGCCCATCATATGGGTTTGGCATATGATGATCGCCGTCTTCGTTTTCTACGTGCATGACCGGCGGCGCCTCTTCACCGTGCTTGGTCCAGCATGTATATCCCGTCTTGAAACCCCTCCGAAACAAATGCTCTTCGATCACTCTTGGGTCCTCCCACAGTATAGAGTTTCCACATTCAACACATGGACAGAAAATCAGCCGTTCCCCCTTGTTCCTCATGTCTGCCTTCGCGAGTTTCATGAAACGAAGGACGCCACTGATGTATGCTCGACTTGTACGACTCTCCGACATCCAACCTCGATCCATCTACACGATTTCAAACAACACAAAAACTACATGGCATGATTTTGCTAGCACTGCATGCAGAATACACGGATCTAAAAATTAACCAAAGGACAACTACTAGCTTGATGCTGATCATACGCGTACTCTGTCTTAATTGATAGCAGAGCTGATCACGTACAGCTAGCTGCCCCGGCAAAGCCACTGCCTCCGCCGCCGCAGCTGCCGCCCGCCGCCACCGCCACCACTCCAATTAGCCGTCGTGCGCCACTCCTGCCCTTACAACTAGCCACCGTTCCCGCGAGTTCGAACTGGAGCATTTAGGTCGAGCTCGGTACTGCTACACAGGGGTCACTTACTACATCGCACACGGTCATCAAACAAATTCCGTCACTGATCACAGATGGCGGCTACCTACGCAAACCAGAACGAGATATCACACACGGTCACTAGAAAAAGCGTGTGCGATGTGAATCCACATCACACACGGTTCTTGTGAACTAACCGTGTGCGATGTTGAGGCACATCGCACACGGCAAGTTTGAAATAACCGTGTGCGATGTTCGATGAAGCACATCGCACACGGCAAGTTTGAAATAACCGTGTGCGATGTGCTGCACATCGCACACGGGCCTGAAATGTTGCCCTTGTGTGATGAGACTTACATACCAGACAGTGTTTTCGTTGTATGTTTCCTGGCTTCATCAGTTCATTTCGCTTGCCACCTCTGAAAAATGGAATAACATCCCAGCATGCACAGGACAATATATATCACAAGCATCCACAACACAAATTAATGAATTTTCTGCATCTCAATTCCACATCTCAAATTTGACAACTCCACATCTCAATCATATATATATGTACAACACATTCGACATCGCACAAGTTGCTAAAGAAATTTGCACATCTCAGTTTCATATGGAAAGGAACTATCTAGGGCTTGCTCTTGTAGGGTAGAAAGTGCTAGCTAGAGTCCAATGTTTTCTCACATGAAATGGACGCATTAGAATGCGACGACGCATTAGAATGTGAAATCTGTGTGCACCTCCCCTTAGGCTCGGGCTTCATCTTCACCTCTGATCGACGCACACAATCATGTCAGTCACAATTCACAATTTAGCACGGTATAATCAGCGTATAACAAAGTACAGAGGTTCGGAAGGTAATACGTACCTAGAGGGAATGCCCCACAGCGTCACGTAGTTTTCTTGTGCAATGTAACCGCAATAGAGCGTCGTCACCATTGTGACATTGCGTTTACACTGCACAAGACACTCTTTCAAAAAGAAGTGTCTTGTGCAGTGCAGCGCAGTGTCACAAACGCGACGGAAAACGGCAGCCTCCATCGGCGCCAGCGCTGCTGCAAGGCGGAGGAGCGGTCGCCGGCCTCGAGGAAGAGGCGGCGGCCGGATCCGGGCTCGGGGGGGCTCGGGGAGGAGGCGGCGGTCGGATCCGGGCTCGAGGAAGAGGCGGCGACAGGATCCGGGCTCGGGGAGGAGGCAGCGGCCACAGCGCGGTGCCAAAGACTGTTAGGGTTCCCAAGTGTATAAATAGAAGAAGTTTGATATCGCACACGGGTTATCAAAACTAACTGTCACTGATAATTACAACATCGCACACGGTCATCAAACAAAATACGTCACTGATGCAGGATACCTATGAAACGAGACATCACACACAGTCACCGTTCCTTCGAAGCAATCGTGTGCGATGTGAGTGAAATAACTGTGTGCAATGTGAAGCACATCGCACACGGCACCTCTGAAACAAACGTGTGCGATGTGAGGCACATCGCACACGGTTCCTACGAAAGAACCGTGTGCGATGTGATGCACACGGTTTCTCAAAAAATTCTCGTGTGCGATGTGCCTCACATCGCACACGGCCCAGTTTGCCGAGGCGCATCACACACTGGCCCAAAATAGTGATCGTGTGCGATGTTCACATTGGTGACGGCTTTGGGCCAACCGTGTGCGATGAGGGGTCTTAAAAGACCTATTCTGTACTAGTGAGTACGTCCACGCTGGTGCATGTCCACGACGGTGGAGTGCCGACGTCGGACGGAGCATGTCCGTGACGGCCGAGTATGCCGACGTCGAGGAGCGTGTTGACGCTTGTCGACATTGACGGAGCGTGTCCGTGACAGCCGGGTCTGTCGACACCGAGGCGTACGTCCACACCGATGGAGTGCTGGCGTCGGACGGAGTGATGACGCCCGGCGCTTGGCTTTGTTTCTGGGGGAGCCCCTTGTCCAGATGGTGCTTGCCCACGAATGGTGTTGGAGCATGCTGCGGTACCTTGCCGAGATGTCTGTGATGTCACCTGCGTTGATGCGAACACATCGCAGGATGATACTGGTGTGCGCACATGGCTGGCGCCGAGCATGAAGTCTAGTACCTGCAAGGTGTTTACCCTTTTTGCATGAATTTTGACGCGGCGCGCTCTGGTGGGATTATTAAGCCGTCGTCTCGGAGGAGATAGTTTATTGCAAGTTGCGCCGCACCCTGCCTCCCAATGAAAAAACCTAGCGCTCGAGGACATGTCTGAGAGTGCTTGTGGCCTTCCCTAACCACAACCTTTGATGCCCACCAGCGTAGCAAGGAGTGCATTGATGCTTCGCCTGGCATGGGGACTTCGCATGCGACAGGAACCAATAATTAATGTGCAATTGCTGCAGTTACTTAGTGTATGATGATGACAATACATGACACTCGATGGTGGCAAACAGTTGGCGCTCGATGGCGACAAACAATCGATCACTCGATGGTGACAAACGCATGACACTCGATGGTGCGCGTAAGAACATTTCTGCCTTACTTTGACGTATATATGCCTGTTTCGACGTCGCGGGGAGCTTACCATCGCACGACCCCGGAGGGAAGAGACGCTCTATCCCGGCCGGAGATGGCTTGGACATCGCGGGGAACTTACCGTCGCACGGCCCCGGAGGGAAGGGACACTCTATCCTGGGCGGAGGTGGCTCGGACGTTGCGGGGAGCTTATCGTCGCACGACCCCGGAGGGAAGGGACACTCTATCCCGGACGGAGATGGCTCGGACGTCGCGGGGAGCTTACCGTCGCACGACCCCAGAGGGAAGGGACACTCTATCCCGGACGGAGTTGGCTCGGACGTCGTGAGGAGCTTATCGTCGCACGACCCCGGAGGGAAGGGACATTCTATCCCGGACGGAGATGGCTCGGACGTCGCGGGGAGCTTATCGTCGCACGACCCCGGAGGGAAGGGACACTCTATCCTGGACGGAGATGGCTCGAACGTCGCGGGGAGCTTACCGTCGCACTACCCCGGAGGGAAGGGACACTCTATCCCGGATGGAGATGGCTCGGACGTCGCGGGGAGCTTACCGTCACACGACCCCGGAGGGAAGGGACACTCTATCCCGGACGGAGATGATTGAAACCTGTCACGGGGGGCTTGATGCCATGTTGACGAGCCCCTGATGTCGTTGAGGACGGGCACGGAAGCCGCCAAGTCCGAGAGCGCGCGTGATGGCGACGTCAATGACGAGCCCACCGAGGGCGGGAACGGAAGCCGCCAAGTCCGAGAGCGCGCGTGATGGCGACGTCAACGACGAGCCTCTGTTGCCGCTGAGGGCGGGTGCAGCGGATGCCAAGTCCGAGAGCACGTGTGATGGCGACGTCAACGACGAGCCCCTGGTGCCACCGAGGGCGGGTGCAGAGGATGCCGAGCCCGAGAGCGCAGGGTGATGGCGACGTCGATGACGAGCCCCTGGTGTCACCGAGGGCGGGCGCGGAGGACGCCAAGCCCGAGAGCACGGACGAGGGCGACGTTGATGACGAATGCGGCGCAGCGAACGCGTGTGGCGGATGAACACGATGTTAACGACAAGCCCCTAGTGTCACCGAGGGCGGGCGCGGAGGACGCCAAGTCCCAGAGCGCAGATGAGGACGATGTCGATGACGAGTCCCTAGTGCTAGCAGTGCCTGTGGAGAGGTCGCGTGCATCGCGGTTGCTGATGTTGTTCTCGAGCTTCTCCTCGACGTCATCCTAATTGACATGAATTCTTGCCCGCGTCCCCACGGTCGGCGCCAACCGTCGTAGATACAAGTCTAGACAATAGATTTATGGCACCCCCGAACGGCTACAGCGACCGTCAGCGGTGCATGAGGAGCACGAGCGCGTATGACCCTTTGGGCGTCCGTTGAGGTGAAGCGCGAGACATGTATGACAGGGTGAAACACAAGGCGTATACGACAAGCCGAAACCCCTATCGTGTCCGACGGGGTGAAAGTCACCTTTGCATTGAAGTGTAGAATTAGGGTTTACAAGTTCTTCTCTCCCCTTCCTCTACCCCCAGGGGGGTATTTATAGGGTTTGAGAATGGAAAAGGTGAGATTACAATTTTGCCCTCACCTGGGAGGGACTTTATAGGGGTATTGTTGTCATTTCCTATGCATAGAAGATATTTTAGGAGAATATTCCAGGCATCTTTGAGGAATATTCTCTGGCATCTTTGGTGGAATTCCTAACCATGTCAACGCAGTCCCTGACGATGCCGGCGCAGACCTTGATGATGACGGACATCGGGACGATTGTCGGTGACGTGGGTGTAGTCCTCGTTTTGGCGTCGGCGATGTAGACTTCGACGATGACGGACGTCATGGACATCGAGGTTGCCCTTGGCGGTATCGACGACGTAGACTTTGACGATGACAGACGTCGAGGTTGCCCTTGGCGGTGTCGGCGTAGTCCGCGATGACGGCGAAGACTAGGGCTGCGCTTGATGGTGTCAGTGTGGTCCTCGATAGTACATGCGGAAGGCTTTGAAAACGGGCTAGCGCGGGGACCCCTAATCCAACAGGTTTATATTTGAAGTACGAAAGACATTACAGTGGTGAAAAATGAAGAAGTGCCACATGCATTCAGAAAATCCGGTCAGGTGGCGGTGAGTCTGTTGGAGTAGCATGGCAAGCTAGCAGATCTCCAGCACCAAACCCACCCTACGTTCCTCCATTTTGCGATACCACTTAACAAAATGATGGCAATAAAAGGGTACAACGACCACACAACACACTAGCACGAAGACAAATATTGAAGGTCTGACCTGCCTGCAGCTTCCAGCTGCAGGCCTGCATAAGCTGTCATCAGGGCCAAGAGGTCCAGTATCATGATGACGTGCAGTACTTGGAGCTGAACCTTCTTTGTTCTCACAGATTTAAGCAGCAGAAGCAAGACTACAGCAATAAATGCCATGAAGGAGATGGAATTGGACACAAAGACCACCATGTAGCGTCGGTGGTGTATGTCCTTGAGGAGTGGATTGCCAGCCTTGTAGCCATCTGAAGGACTATCATCAGGCGAGAAGCCACCAGGTGGGTTTAGGCCCCCTTCTTTTCGGCTTCGGCTTGTGCTGAAATCGGCTTAAGCTTAACTGCCCACAGAAGCTCCGGTGGGAGGAAGCCCTGATAAGCTCAGCTTCCCTTCTTTTCGGCTGCTAAGATGTGAGCTTATTTGCTGAGATGAATGGTATAATGTCTGTAATACCCTAGGAATAGTTTGTGTTCTGTTTATTTGCTAATATCGTTTTTCTCAACTGTTTTGGCACGTAATTAATGAACAAAATATATTTCAAACATAATAGAGTGCTAAATCTTTACATATAAAAGTAGCTGGCGCACTGTGAATCGTCGGATATTCCGTGTACGGTCCAGAGTGTGCGTTCATTAATGGGTTTGCACTGTTCTCCCGACCCGCAATAAATAGTATCGGGTTTATACTATTCACCTAACTCGACCCATAATGAATAGTAACCAACCCGTTACTGTTCACCAAACCCTAAAAATACATAATGTATCCATTTTGATCGTCTTGACGCCTTGATTCTATTTTTCTGCTCCTTTTAACCTAAATCTCACTCCTTAATACTCTAATCTTCAAAGAACCCTCATCTTCCTAATTATGCTCCTATTCTCTATTTCTTTTATATTTTGCTCTCAAATAGCATCAATTGAGTCAAGACTTAGCTAAAGTAGATAGTGAATTAGATGTGACGATGTAAGGAAGCCTCGCGCAATTGCGCAAGGTATTGTCTAGTTATAATAGTTTTACAAAGATTACATCAAATAATGGTAAAATGTACATATCTTTTTACCATCAAAATGAGCTACAAGATATGAAAAGCACCACATCATACAATCATTGACCCTCATCCTACCAAACCTGAAGCAATCGCATCATGCATTGTGTCCATGGTACCATCATCTAAAGGTGTGGTATGGTTTCTCTTTGTGCGCTCATTAAACTTGGTTATCAAATTGTTGTAACCAACATTGTTTAGACATTGAGTTGGTCGGTTATTGGCACGAACTTCCTCCACACATATGTCAAGAAAAACCCTATGAGCAACGACATCCCAAGTTGCTTTTCCAGATTTTTCTTTATCCATCTATGAACATGAAATGAATATAATAGCTCATCAACTCAAACACATGATAATCAAGTCCTATTAGTACAAATATATTCAAAATGTTAAATAATGAAGCAAAAACCGTTATCATGTGAATCAGTATTTCATATTGGTCTAGTACTCCTTCGGTCTATACAAGTACAAGGAAATGGTGACCTCTTAGAAATAAGAGGTAGCTCTTCTTTTTCTCTTGATTGAAACATGTTGACCTTTTACTTCTCCAAGCAATAGGGTAGGAAGAAAGGCTACAATTCATACAATTCACAGGGAATATTATTGGGTCATTACACATTGCACCATCCCCCAAAGTTCAAAACAGAGACTAGAGAGTACATCTTAACGGGTTTGCATACACATTTGATCATACAAGCAAACACAATTTTAAAAAATAATCCATCATCTAATCAATGCCTCATCACTGCATACAAATATATACATCAATATCAAATTTTTGTGCATCACAATCGCAGCATCCTCAGCTCAGTACAACAATTTCAGCATATATATACACCATTTTCTAAGTTCTGCATCACATTCTCTGTACATTAAATTGAATAAATGCAAAAAAAATATCTTTAGCACTGATGGAAGGAGAAGGACCGGGTGGGGGGTGGGGGGTGGAGGACGGAGGAGGCTCGGTGCAGGTCGGGGAGGGAGGTGGACGTGGGAGGCCCGGCGGAGGAGGACCAGGCATAGAGGCGGCCGGAGCGGGGCTCACGAAACCAGCGGGACGAGGACCTGGGGACCAGCCGGGTAGGGAGGCGCACGGGGGACACTACCTCAGAAAACACTTCTGCTACATAGTCATCACTGACGGGCACTAGAAAGCCCGTCGCTGATTAGAGGCAACACTAACGGATGAGCTCGTGCGCGTCAGTAGTAGTGACGCACAAGGCGAGGCTGCCAACTTCTACTGACGGGCGCAATATCCGCCCGTCAGTAAAAGTGCGACGAGAGGCGCAACTTGGCATCTCTACTGACGGACAACTTTCACTGACGGGCACACCTCACATGCTCGTCAGTGAAGATCGGATCTTCACTGACGGGCGCCATTTTGTGCCCGTCAGTGGAAGTAAAATGCCTCATCTCTCTTCTTACCTACCCGTGGGACCCACTAGCAGCTCCACCGGCCCCCTTATTTTTCTTCCCTACCGATTTGTCCAAGAACCACCGCTGCCCATGGCTTCTTCTTCTCTCCCTTCCCACTGTTTCTTCCAAAGCCCCATGTTCTATTCCCCAACCTGCCGAGCTCTCCAAGAAAAACCCCACCGCCCACCACCATTCTTCAAAGCCGGTCAAGAAGCTCCCCTGCGCCGCCGCCCTTGGCGGGGTTGCCTCTGCCGGCTGGCTCGCCGCCTCTGTCCAGCACCGCCGCTGGCAAGGTGTCCCTTCCCCGCGCCCGCGCCACGCACCCCCCCCTCCGGTTCCCTCCTTCCCAGCGCCACCCCGATGGGGCTGGCTTTCCCGCAGCTGAGGCCGACGGGCCCAAGCCCACCGCCCCATTCTTGGGTACCTATTTCTAGGGTTCCTCTCCAATCGCCGCAACCCATCCACTCTTCCGTCCGCCTTCTCACCGCCGCGCACCAGAGCAGCTCTGTGCTCCAGCACCCCGCGTCGCACCTTCTAGGTCCCCGCCGCCGTCGCATCTGAGCCACCCGCTGGTCGCCCCCAACCCCATTCTCCGGCCCTGGAGCTCCACCACCGAAGCCACGCCGTCCCTCCACATGGGTTTCGCTCGCCACCGCCGCCTTCGACGCCGCAGCTAGTCGCCTCGTCAAGCTCCTTGACCGCGCGCCACCAGGAGCCCCTCCAACACCCCCCCAGTAAGTCCTCTTTCCTTCCACTCCCCACTTCTAGGGTTCTATGCCGGTCTGGTCTTCTTGATTCAATTGATACGTATGTCTAGCTGCTTGATTTGGTGATGGCGCGAGCTTTAGGTGTACCCCTTCTTGGGTACCTATTTCTAGGGTTCCTATACATCACGGTCTGATTTGTACTTGTGAATTTAGAGTTGGCATGATTTGGTTCAATTGATATCCTAGTAGTGTGATTCCTATGCAACTTTTGCATGATTTGGTTCAATTGATACGTATGTCATACTCTCGTCTTCTTGATTGCTTGCTCCTAATTTACTTTACTTCTTGCCTGTATATGCATTGGTTATTAGGCTAAGAAAACAGATGCTTTACTTGGTTTGTATTACTATGATAATGATTTGTATCCCCATTAGTTTGAGAAAGGTGTTAATCTGGTAAGAACAATTACATTTAGCATAGATTTTTCTTTGCTCGTCCTATATGCCATGTTATTTCTGAGCTTAATTATTCCCATGTTCTTGTCTGACCGAAGAACTAACAAGAATAGATTACTATATCTTCTGAGTTGTCTAACTCCTACCTTTTCTCTCTTCATCTATTCCCATAACAGATGTTACCTCCTAGCTTATCTATTTCTTTAAACTGATAAGAGCAGATGCTATCCCTTCTCCTCTTTTCTGATATCTCTATTCATGCTTATTTCGGTTAGTTACATGTAATGTTTCTGGAATTACTTTCTGATAATGACTTAGTTGATTTTTTTGCTCCTTGATGTGAATGTGCAAGGTGCTGCTGATTGGGGACGACGACACGAAGGTCTATAATGAAAAGCTATGATTTACAGTACTTTATGCAAAAGTTATAAGTTGCTATGTCTGTGTAACTAATTGTTGTAAATGTGTATATGCGAAGTATGTAACTGTGTGTCTTTGTGTATCTATATTGTAATTTATGTAAATGTGCTGAAATATTGCGTATTTTTTTTAAATCCTGAAAACACTTCTATTAACGGGCTGATTGAAAGAGCATGTCACTGATTTGTAAATACTAGTGACGGGCTAATATTATGTGCCCGTCATTGGTAACCATCTCCACTGACAGGCAACGCGCCCGTCAGTGATGGTGACCCCTCCATGACAGGAGCTTACTGACGGACGGTCCGTCCGTCAGCAGAGGGGGTTAAATGCCCGTCAGTGGAGGCCTGTTCCGATGTAGTGGGAGCGAGGTAGGCCGGGGAGCTCGGTGGCGAGCAGGTGGGCCGAGATCTAGCATCGGCGGGGCGGATGCTCGCAGCAGCGCCGAAGGCAGGCGCTAGAGGTGGGGGAGGAGGAGGAAGGCCGGCGCTGGCGGCGGGGCCGGCCGGATCTGCGAGCCGGACGGTGAGGGGGGCCAATGGGGGAGGAGGAGGGTAGCGGGAGCTGGCGGCCGGCCGGATCTACGGGGGACCACTGCGGGAGAGGATGGCAAGGGAGCAGTAGGGGAAGAGGGTAGGGAGAGGTGGGGGAGGAGGGTAGGCGGCAGCGGTGGCGGAGGGGGCTGTCGCCACTCGAGAGAGGTGGGGGAGGTAGGGGAGGAGGACCGGGGGGCGAGAGCAAGGTGGGCGGGGGTTCTCGGGGTGTGAGGGGCGAGAGGCGAGAGGCGAGGGGTGAGGGGTGAGGGGTGAGGGCGCGGTGGCAGAGTCCGTAATTACTAGACGAAGTCTTTGGGCATTTTCAAATCCCCCCAGATCAGAAGCTCGGGAAGCACCGAGTCTGTAGCTTCTTGGCACCAACGCGATTTTGGAGATGCTTATCTCTACAGCCACGCCTTCTTTTGGGCTTCTAGCTTCCTGGAGACCAGCTTGGTACGCAATAAAAGGATGCAGCATAGTCCAAAGAAAACTTGCCTGTACACTGTTCCAAGTGCAAAGGAAATTATCTTTATTTTCAGACAAAAGCCAATGTTTCAGACACTAGTGAGTAGTGGTAGTACTTGAGGGAAAGTGCAGGGTGCACACGGTGGCATATGCACCCATTAACTTTTCTAATTTTTAAAATCACATACAAGTTTCAAAAACATTTGAAAAAATTCATACTGGTATATGATGGAATGAAGTATACACAGGTAAATTTTTGTAAAATAATATGCCCATTTGTGACCTACGTAAAAAAAATTTGTGCATATGCCCAGTTTATACTGTTCACAACCCTTGATTTTTTTTTGCACAGGTCACAAATGAGCATATTATTTTACGAAAATTTATTTATGTATACCTCATTCCATCATATACCGGTATGAATTTTTTCAGATTTTTTTTGAAACTTGTACGTGGTTTTAAAAATCGCCAAACTTAATGGGTGCAAATAGCACTGTGTGCACAAAAGCCGCACTCTTTGAGGGAAAGTGCAGGGTGCACGTGGTGGCATGTGCACCCATTAACTTTCCTGATTTTTAAAATCACGTACAAGTTTCAAAAAAATCTAAAAATTTCATACTGGTATATCATGGAAATAGCACCGTGTGCACAAAGTGGCACTCTAGCACCTTAGAGAACCTTTTGGTAGCATACATTGCTGCTTTTATGAAAGAACAAAAGCATACATACGGGTTATCCTTGTATATTTTTACATTGCTTTTTCTGAAACACTGTGGATGATCTATTAGCGTTCTGCATGGCCACATAGCCAACAGCAACAAAATTGAAAATCAGAAAATTAGAGTAAATGCAACTCAGATCTACGTCGCATCTGTAAGCATATAGTGTTCAGGGGAAAATTTAGAGAACAGCTCTCCACCGTGTCAGTATGTCAAGGAGGCTTTCTACCACAGAATGCCATCCATGACTAGCCGATCAGATTCAGGGGATGCTCTTCTCAATGTCCTTGATGGCCACATCCATATCGAGCTTCTCCGTTGCTGTGAAGGCGTCTGCATGTCAATCGTATCGGAGGATGTTAAATCAATTGCAGAATCGTGGTGCTGTATCCTAAGAAATGCAGCGAGGAAGAGATTCGATCAGGACCAGGAGCGCCTTTGTCTAGTGCAGCCATTGCCGCCGTCGCCACCCCTGCAATGGCGCCGGCGAGCCGAGGAGTGCTTCACTCTTCTCCAACTTCCTATCTCCATTTACCGTGTTCTGCTTCACTCTTTCCCCAATTTGCTCGCCGACGCCGATCGCTCCGGTGGCCGTCTTCGCATCTTCGGCCTCCACCTATAGTGTGTAGGGCTATAGGCAAACTCCGTCCCCTCCTTGCTGGCAGATGGCCCCGCTAGTAGAGGCAACGCGGCGGCGCAGCGGACCAACTTACTCACGTTGAGCGATTCTTGTTAAGAAGATGAGTACTTGATTTACCTTGTACTGAATTAATGCAGAAAGGAATCAACTGCTCAGGTCAATCCGATGATCCCTTTCTTGCCCTACCCAAAAGGAAAAGGAGCGCAGCGCAGGAAAGGGATAAAGCCATGGCCGCCGTTGCTTTGCCGGCGACTCAAGAAAGACATCATCTTGCCAACGAGCCCAAGCTAAGTATCCGCCTAGCGTACTCCTTTGGCATTCCCTGTTAGCCAAACACAAACACACGCGCGCGCTGTTAGTAAACCAATCTTTGGCCTTAGAACAAGAAAGAGAAATCATGGCCATTGTGCTGGATGCCTTCGCGTCCTACGTCGCCGACCTGCTCAAGCAGGTGGTGGATGACGAGGTGGGGATGCTGCTTGGTGTCACCGGCGAGATCGACAAGATGGGCGTCAAGCTTGGGGGACCTCAAGAACTTCCTCGCCGATGCCGAGAGGAGGCGCATCACCGACAGTAGCGTGCAGGGGTGGGTGACGGAGCTCAAACGCGCCATGTATGACGCCACCGACATCCTCGACATCTGCCAGCTCAAGGCCATGGATCAACGTAGCGCATCTGGATCACGTATGGGGTGCTGCAACCCATTGCTCTTCTGCCTGCGGAATCCCCTCTATGCCCATAACAACGGCAACCGCATCAAGGCACTCAACCAGAAGCTCGAGGCCATCAAGGAGCGAAGCGCTGCCTTTGGCTTCATCAACCTTGGTTCCTACGAGGACCGTAGCAGCACGGTGCATTCCTCTCGCTTAGCTGCTAGTCGCGAGACATCGGGGGAGCTCAACCGCTCCAGTGTGGTCGGGGAGAAGATCCAAGAAGACACAAGAAAGCTGGTAGATATCATGCTGACAGAGGGTGACAACAACATCATGGTGGTCGCCATCGTAGGCGTCGGTGGGATCGGCAAGACCACCCTTGCCCAAAAGGTCTTCAATGATGAAGCCATAAAGGACAAGTTTGACACGACGGTATGGCTGAGCATCAACAAGGACTTTGACAAGGTTGAACTACTCAGGTCAGCCATAACCCGTGTCGGAGGAGACCACCGTGGTGAAAAGGCGTTGGCCATGCTTCAGCCAACTCTTACTGCTGCTTTGACAGGGAAGAAGCTATTGTTGGTGATGGATGATGTGTGGAGCCACGAAGCATGGAGTGAAGTGCTTGAAACACCCATGGTTAATGCCGTGGCTCGAGGTAGTCGAGTCCTCATCACTACTAGAGATGAAAGAGTTGCCCGAGGGATGAAAGCCATGCTTCCCTACCACCATGTCGACAGATTAGAGGAGGAGGATGCCTGGACATTGCTCAAGAAATAGGTTTGTAACTGAACTCAATGTATCTTCAGTAATTGCAAGCTCCCAGCTTTGGACTAGAGATAATTATAGTAGAACAAACTCCTTTATCTATTTTTCTTTGAAATTGCAAGATGAACACATAGAACACATGTACGCTACACTCACGTCATCACACATGCAAACACTACATGTGTACTTTGAGTAAATACGGCGCACTATTTAAATATTAGGGATCGAAACTGGGGTGATGAGAGTGAACAACCTCGGTCCCACAGCACTAGGCCATATGCCATTCGTTCTTCCATTTTTTTTTCGTGCTAGATAGCAAGTAGTTGTATGTGGGAGTAACTAATTCATAAATTTGGGCTAGCGTCTCTCTTAAGAAAGTATATTATTTCTTATTTTATAGAATTGACACCTAAAATCCCAATCCCAATGAAATCAATAATTAAGGATAGGGTTCACGTGCAAGGTGGTATTATTCTTCCACCATATTCATATATACACAGTCTACCCTTAGACCGAAATTCAATTGGACTGCATTGGGAGTGTTGCATACACCCACCTTGAAAGGTATCACCAATATATATCTACTTTTACCGGCACACATCATCGTAGATCATGCTCCTGATCCCCAGGTGTAATCGCGGTGGTTATTTATCATACCACCTGCACTTTCATCTTCGTTTAGCCTTAAACGGCTAGCGGGAGGTGAGTTACTTAGGTGTTTACTTTAAACTACCACGGTGATATTATTTTTGCATCATGCTCATATATACACAAGCCACACATGGGCCGCTGGACTGGGCCATGGGAGTGTCGCACTAGGGGTACAACTTGAGAGCTGAGCCTTACATGTGTCAAATTGATGCACGTTTATGCTTATTTTATTATTGAAATGATTGTAAAAATAACTTCAAGCTCTTCTAAGAGAGTGAATTTTCCATATTAATTGAAGAATTGAAAAGGAGAAAGATATTCCCACTTATTTCGACAAGTCAAGATTATAAAGTGCACAGATAAAGATAAATCAAACATATGTGAAAACTATTACTCCTGTATAGTTGTATAACAAATATAAATATGTTTTCCCAAGTATAGATATATACTGTAATATCTATAAGCATAATTAAGTGGGGAATTTGGTTAGTTACTATAGAGGATAGACTTATAAAAACTAACCATACTCGGTAAAAAGAAAGAAACTAAGCATCCTAACATCTTGTTTGGGTGAGCCACTCACATGCTAGGTAGCCCGGTTGACAGCGACGTCCCCGGTTGACTATCCATTCAGTTGACAATTCAATTTAGGTAGTCCATTGACTGCTCTTTCACTAGTTTTGACGAGGTTATTATTAGACAAAACAAAATCGACGCTAGCTGAAATTGCTCATTTTCTTTCAAGGCAAACCGCTCCTTATTAACTCTATCGGTTTATATTGCTTGCAGGTAGTTTCAAGTGAGACAGATGGACCTGAGATTGATATGCTTAAGGACATTGGGTTGCAAATTGTAGCAAAATGTGGTGGTTTGCCTCTTGCTATCAAAGTGATGGGAGGTCTGTTGTGTCAGAAGGACAAACAACGCCGTGACTGGCAGATGGTTTTGAATGATTCTATATGGTCGTCACAATCTGAAATGCCTGAAGAGCTAAACAATGCGATATATTTAAGCTATGAAGATTTGCCTCCTTCCATCAAGCAGTGCTTTCTTTTCTACTCGCCTCTCCCTAAAACTACATGTTCATTGAATTTGACATTATTGGCATGTGGATTAGCGAAGGATTTCTTCACGGAACCTCAGATGACTTGGAAGAACTAGGAAGCAAGTACCATAAGGAATTGATACTGAGGAACCTTATAGAGCCAGATGAAATATATGTTGATCATCATGTTTGCAACATGCATGATGTTGTTCGCTCATTTGCTCAATTTGTGGCTAGAGATGAGGCACTGGCAGCTCACAGTGGAGAATCTGGTATTACTAGTAAACTTAATGCACAAAAGTTTCTTCGGTTGTCTCTAGAAAGCGAAGTCTCAGAATCGGCTGGTTTAGACTGGAGTTCTTTGCAAGCACAGAAGACATTGAGAACACTAATATCAGCTGGCCATATAAATATGAAGCCCGGTGATACATTGGTTAATTTTCCATGTCTACGGACTCTACATATAGATTCTGCCAATGTTGCTGTATTGGTTGACTCTTTAGATCAACTCAAGCACCTGAGGTACTTGTCCATAGAGAGATCTGATATAGCTAGGCTGCCAGATAATATTGGGAAGATGAAATTCTTGCAGCACATTAGCCTTCGTGGATGCCGAAAATTTCTGAAACTCCCACATAGCATTGTAAAGTTAGAGCATCTAAGGTTTCTTAGCTTTAGTGGAACTAGCATAAATGGTGTACCCAGGGGGCTCTGTGTTCTAACCAATCTAAGGAATCTATTTGGATTTCCAGCCGAGGTGGATGGTGATTGGTGTAGTTTGGAAGAGTTGGGTCCTCTTTCCCAGCTTAGGAGACTTACACTACGGGGATTGAGGAATGTATCCACTAACTTGTCTGCTGCAAAGGCAAGGCTTGGGGAGAAGGAGCATCTTACCTGCCTAATCTTAACATGTGGTAGTAGACTAGGAGATGATGGGATGATCAAAGAGGAAGGTGTCTCTAAGGAAGAGCAACGACGAATCGAGGAGGTGTTTGATGAGTTCTGCCCTCCGTGCAGCTTAGATACTCTTTCCATCGAAGGATATTTTGGCCGGCGGCTCCCAAGTTGGATGATGTCATCGTCAGCCGTGCCCCTCAAGAGCTTGAGGATTCTTTTTATGACTGACCTGGCTTGCTGCAACCAACTGCCTGATGGTTTGTCTCAGCTCCCCTGGTTGGAGTTCATTCAGATTGAGCACGCTCCAGCCATCAAGCGTGTTGGACTTGAATTCCTGCAGCCCTACCATCACCATAATGGTTATCCTTCCACGGCAGCGACTGCATTTCGGAGATTGCGCGGGATGAACTTAAGCGAAATGGTGGAATGGGAAGAGTGGGAGTGGGAGGAGCAAGTGCAAGCCTTTCCTGTCTTGGAGGTGCTTCAGCTCACGTACTGCAAATTGGGGCGTGTTCCTCCTGGCCTTGCTTCCCATGCGAGGGCTTTGAAAAAATTATGGGTAGAATACGTCCAGCACCTCAGCTACCTCGAGAACTTTGCTTCTGTTGTTGAGCTTACAGTGACTGAAAACCCTGACCTGGAGAGGATCAGTAATCTCCCCAGTCTGCAAAAGCTTGCAATCCATACTTGCCCAAAGCTGGATGTACTGAAGGGTGTGAGTGCACTGCAGAGGCTCGTATTGCAGGATTACGCCATGGGGACACTCCCTGAATACATGCGAGATGTAAACCCAAGTTATTTGGAGCTACGCTGCAGCCTAGCGCTGCTCACTTCCATAGCCACGGCACAATCTGGCCCTGAGTGGGACAAGTTCAGCCATGTCGAGCACGTCAAGGCATATGCTGGTGATGGAGACAATCCAAGGAAATGGTACGTGTTGTACACGAGAGAGCCCTACAACTTGGACACAAATACCAGCCGCTCTTTCCTGTCTGGAGGTAAATTAGCACATCTCGCTTCGTCTTAGTTTGTTCTCCCGCTGGTCTGTTCACTTAATTTGTTTTCTACCTTTTACGGTATGCTGGAAGTCTTGATATATCTCCTACCTTTTCATTTCACTTGGCAAGTTTAATTTTAGCAAATGCTAGCCGTAATGGATACTTGTCCATGAATACCGCTTTCTGATTTGGTTCAACTCCCCCCATGTTGCTGAATATCCGTTATAGATCACTTGTTACCCTAGGATACCTCGAGTTTAACAAATCTAGAGTAGGATTTCTTTTTTAACTCAAACTCATACATGACTGTTTGAGTATATTTTGACACTATCGGAGTAGAGCTCTTGCTGCGAGTCGTTGATTATGTAACTCGCTAGTTTTACATTTTCTTCTCAGGTACCTTATTATCTTCTATGGTGGAGGCACAAGGTTTTGAGTCTGTCTTCAAAATGAGAAGAAGAACATTCAGCTACATCTGCTGCTTGGTGAATGATGATATGATGGTAAGGGATAGCAGCTACACCTTTGTTGATGGGAGGGTGATGTGCTTAGAAGATCGAGTAGCCGTTGCTCTGACACTGCTGAACTCTGGTGAGCCACTGGAGACAGTAGGATCCTCTGTTGGTGTGAACGAGTCAACCGTATGGCTGGTAACCGAGAGTTTCTTGGATGCTATTAGCAAGAGAGGATGGTACTGGCCAGACTCTGGTAAAATGGAGAAGATCAAGTACAAGTTTGACAAGATCCACGGTCTGCCAAACTGCTGCGGTGTCATACATACAACTCACATCCCATTTGGACCAAGTTGTGACCATGAGAAGAATAACAGCGTGCTAATGTAAGCCCTCGTTGATCCAGATATGAGGTTCACATGCATTTGGTTGGGACCGGCAGATATCATGAACCAGTCGAGCATTTACTTGACTCTGATCTCTTCAAGTGGTGTGACAAGGGTGAGTGGCTGAATGGCAACATGTTGAAGGTATCATCAGATGGGTCGGAAGTTGGGGAATACGTAATTGGTGATGCAGGATACCCTCTTCTCCCATGGCTCCTCACACCTTACCAGGAGGAGGACCTCTCAGAGTCCAAAGCGGAGTTCAATAGGAGACACTCCGCAGCCAGAACCTTGGCGCTGCAGGCGCTGGCAAGGCTCGAAGACACATGGAAGTGCCTGCACGGAGGGATGTGGTGCTCGGACAATACATACAAGCTAAGCAAGATAATCTATGTGTGCTGCGACTTGCATAACATAGTGATAGACATGGAGGAGGCAGACATGGCGAGAGGTGAAGGGGCGAATTATAGCAAGCAAGTGCGCCGGTTAGCAGATGAGGATGCCATCAGGGTGAGGGATATACTGTCCCAGCACTTGATCGAATCTGGTGGTAAATTAACACGCATTCTCCCTTCTAATTTCCTCGTTCGGTTGCTTTGTCCATTTAATTTGTTCTCTATATTTCCTACTGTTGATTCCATCTTTCATCCGTTTAGTTGACCCAGTGGACGAAGAGGGGGAACAAATAGGTTCGTCTGGCTCGGGGGATAAATAGGAACAAGAAGCACACAGAAGAACGGGAGAGGAAGGGAGACAATGCTAGCTAGGAGATCGTCCTCGCCAGTTAATCGGGTATTATTCTTTTCTGCCACATCTTAAGCCCCTCTCAGATTCTTGGTACTGCTGCCAGCACGCTGCGCTTTTAAGTGTTGTGATTTCGGGTTCCCTGAACCAGCATATCGCAGTTCCTCCACCGCGATTCGTTCTTTTGATAAGGCGGTAATGCCAGCGATAATCTTTAATTCCCCTATGTGATATGTTAGATTACTCAAAAATAAATGAAGTTGATAACTGTTAGCTACTCTACATGCTAAGCAAAAACATTGCCAATTAACTGAACGACTGATGCTTACACTTACTTCTAGCCCTTTTGTATTGGAAAATTGCCTTCTGTTCATTCAGTTTCAGTAGCTATACTATACCTTGATACGTGAACTGGGCAAAGAGATTAGAGAAGCCTTTCCAATGTGCAATGACAAATTATGTTTGGATCATATGCAATCATGTCTGCTTCCTTCTTGGCCTTCTTCGCCGGAGCGTCCGCGCCCCGCTTCTCGGCGGCCATGCTCCGTGTCTTCCTTGGTGACGCCGCCCCCGCCGCAGCCGCCGCCGGAGTCTTGCGCTTGGGAGGCATCGCTGGATTTAGTGGGTTCGCCGCTCCTTTGACACGCTTGGGTTTCGCGGCGGCGAGGCCCGCCCTTCCTGCTGCATCCGCTTCCCGCTCCACCCCATCGACGGCAACACCACTCGCCTTCTTCCTCCTCCCCACCCCACCACGGGACGCGGTGGCAGCGTTTGAGCGCCGCTGCGCCCCAACAACACCTCCCCCAGATCCACGCCGCCCCTCCAGATCCGTAGGTGCCCCTCCAGATTTGATCTTTCTCTCCGCCTCCTTTCCGATCTCTCTTCTCTGTGTTCTCTCTGCAACACCGTGTGTGCGGTCCTAGAACAACAGTTCATTAGATCGCCTTAACACACTTCTCTTGAAGTAATAATTATGCTTCTATTTCAATGACCATTCTTACGTGGTGAATTGATGTTAGTTTCTTTAGTTTTTCACTCAGTAGCGGCTTTGTTTACCTGACAATTAAGTGCAGCTGGCCAAGCTGAGTCGATTCATCGACGCATCCAAGTTTTTTTAGCGCGATTGCCAGTAGCCACTGCTTGGCTGCTAGCATTCAAATTTAACAAATTTAAGCATGCCACATGGAAATGATGGATCGATAGAACCAACCAAACCGTGCCGCACTTCTGTATGTGTATTTTCATAACACAACTATTTCAGTCGACGATGTTGTCCTTGGACAATTGAATGATGCTTCTGAAAAATTTCCTGCTTTCCCATCATGTCTAAGATGAAGGCTCCCAAGCACTTAGATTGCTAATTGACAGATGAAATAAGTGGTCATTGCACATTTCATATTCCAAGAAATATGAGCACCATATACTAGATATTATGAAAATAATGAGCTTCCCATTTTGTTTAGTGAGGAGCATATTTGTATAACTTGGGATCATGCGTCTAACTACCTAGGAGCATCTTTGTTTGTTAAATTGCTGATACAACTTTGAGCTAAGAGCTGACCATAGATGTGGCTTACCTGCTCGTTTGTTGGTTCAGGTTGCGATGGAGCCTGATTGCTAGATGTATGAGAGCTGAGAGGTAGCTCCGTCTGCTTGGTGATGGCTTGGTTCCATGGACATGACGGCGGCCGGTGGAGTCGACTCGTGCGGCTGTGCGGCTGTCAAGATTGATACGTGCGCGTGTCCGGGTGGAATCTCACGTTTGTCTATTTGTTAACTAAAGCTTGTTTGCCTAAACAACCTCAGCTAATCTGTAAAGGAGTCCATGTAAATAGGAATTCAAAAAAAAACCATCTCAGGAATCCGCGTAAAGATCCAAACAATCAGATCGTGTAAGTTGAGATTTCTGAAATGAAGCTGCCAGTACATCAATTACTTTCTCTGAGTGGTGGAGAGATTTGGCCTTCTTTTGGTTGGTCTTAGGTTCAAATCCCACAACTTGCATATAATTTTTGAAGGAAGATTAAAAACAACTGTACCACCCCAGGATTTTAGAATTTGAGATAGGGCCTACTTCCCACGCAACCATAGCACCATACACATCTAAGCTACGGTTCAAATTTTTGTTTACATAGCATTCACATACTAAATAAACCAAGTTAACCAGCAGTGCCGCTCTGACTATGTACAACATTCACCCAGTATGTGCGCTGCTCTATTGTCAACTGCAAGGATGAAGCTTCCATGTCTATCTGCGCTCCCTGCTTCTGCTTGGTCAGAATCGTTGAGATGATAACACAGTTGCAGCAAGGTAATGAAATCACGCAGAAAAACAAGGCACAACATCTAATTATCTTCCTTCCAACAGGTGCAAAAGACACGTTCTAGCACTATCACTATCAGCACAGACCAAAGTTCTGATCTTCCAGCATATATCTAATGCAATACATACATCCAGCAGTATGGCAACGAACAGTAAAAATACGTGAAACCCCCAGTTCAAGTTTGTGGAGCACATGGCGTGCAGGTGCAGTACCATTTTGCAATAGCTCACAAGTCTCTGCGAAATTAAGCAGAGACAGCATCGGGCGGCGGCGTCGCAGCAGCTTACTCCCCGAGTAGGCACAGAGGCGCGCGTCTTGATGAGCGGTAGCGGCGCCCCTCAAGCAAGAAACAAGAACAATAATCCATGAGTAGTGAGGGGTCACGGGATCGCCGGGGTCGCCGACCGTCGGTGACGGGGGTGGCGGCCTCGTCGGGGACGACACGCGGACGGAGGGGCTCAAAGAAAGATCGTGGACGATAGCGATGGCAGTTTTCTTTTCGTAGAATACCGATTAATTTTGTTTTGGTGGCAGAATGTCCTTCAAATTAAACCGCTCGATCAATGAGCGGATATCATAGAATCGAGGGCAGCAGAATCTACAAATCCAGATGTACAAATACCATACATGAGATGGCCAGAAGAACTCTGGAAGGTTAAAACCAAATCATACCATACCAAACCAATATTTTCCAACCATATGGTGGAGAAATTACAACTAGAATTCAATCAACACTGAAGAACAATCCTGACGATACTATAGCTCATATTTGGGGCTAACCATGGGCTTAAAAGCATCTAAAACAAAATTTCAGTATTCTCGCCTAGGTTGTCTCGCTTCTGCTACTGTAACACGGATCTGTCAGCCATCCAAGTCCTGCAGAACAGCAAAAAACTCATTTAGCAACGCACTAAAAGAACAATAATGTGCAAAGGCACAAGGGTGTAAGCAACCAGCTAGATGAGTGAAAACTCAGAGTGCCATCGAGATTAGATACTGCTTTATCAACTTCTTCAGTGGAACCATATGTGACAAAACCAAACCCCTTGACCTTGCCACTCTCCCTGTCATAGATGACCCTAGCCCCCAAGACATTCCCTTGCTCATTGAACAAGTTAGCAAGAGCTGAGTCGTCAACATTCCAAGCAAGGTTACCCACGTAGACCCTGTTGTCCTCTTGGAGAGGATTGCTGCCTGAATCCTCCTCTTGGTGAGGATTGCTCCCCAAATCCTCTTGGTGAGGATTGATCCCTGGGTGGTGGTGGCCCTGAATTCACCTTCAGAGTTCTCCCATCAAGTACCTGTTTTTTTAGAAACGAGGTCAGCCAATTAGTTAAGTATACAACTTCACAGCACAGTGCAGAACATTATACAACGAGAGCGAGCAACAAAAGCTCAAATGACTACGGCCTGTTTGGTTAGGCTGTGGCTGTTGACAAAACTGCTATTGGCTGGCTATCTAGAAAAACTGTTATGGCTGTGAGAAAGTGAACCTATAAAACATGATGATCAAAACTTATAAACAACAGAGAATGAAATACAAGTGTACATTTTCACCAACCCAAATCCACGGCTTCTTCCGGTCAATTTGTCAGAGATGACCTGTGACAGTACAGCAATACAGTTTAGCATGCTACAATTTGAGATACAATAAATGAAAACTGAATAATTGGCCAGCATATGTTAACTTGCACTCTTCCGCGAGGCACGGCCTACTGATATCAACATATGAGCACCTTCCTGTGTTCTTACAACAGTTACCAAGATTTTTGTTCAGCAGAACTTGTATGTGCCACACACTAGTTTTTTCATTATCTCAGCTAATTTGAAGAAAAGGAAACCTGAGCTGGGCGCTGTCGACGCTGAAGGGGAGGCTGCTGACGAACACCCTTAGGTCCTCCGAGAACTCCCCGCCGGACTCCTCCGCGTCCTCCGTCTCGACATCCGACGACACGGCCACGGCCAGGGACACCAGCGGGTGCCTCGAGCCCGCCGCGGCGAGGGCACGGAGCTGCGGAAGCTTGGTGGGGAAAAATGCGGATTGGAGGGACTCGAAGCGATTGGGTTCCCAGCGAGATGGGGAGCGAGGTCGGGCTTTGAGATGAGCAAGAAGAAGTGGCCGGCGGCTACAACTACTCCGATAACTGCAGACTGCTACTCCGGCAGCACACCGGAGAGGCCGCAGTTGTCTCCCCGCCCTCTCCTCCTCCTCGCCAAGCGCCACTGCCCTTCCGCCGCCCAGGACCACCACCGCCTCAAGCGCCTGCACTGTGGATCAGACAATGCCCTTCACGCCCGGACGCTAGGTAGGTAACCCTGCCTCCTCAAGTCCCCCCTGCTCAAATCAACAAGCCACTAATTGCACAATCCAGTGAACATGGTACATGTATGACTGAAACTGAAATAAACGTCATTTTTCCTTTTTCACAAGTACATCACTGATATTTATGGTAAAAAAGAAACAGGTGGATCATTGATATTACGCACTCTAGAACATATGATCAGTAATGGTAAAATTAATGCAGTCCCAAGGAACACATGCCCAGAAAAAGAAAAAATCGACAAGCCAATTGCACAATCCAGTGAACACTCTACGTGTATAACTGAAACAATGAAATAAACTGATATTTTATAGTTGATGATCCCAATAGCCGTTGGGATCCTTTTATTGTGACAGCACACATCGTTCCTCCTTCAAGTTAGTTACTGGGTTCTTGACCATCATCAAGAGTTCACCACTTTCCTTCACCATTGCCTGCACACAACAATTAAAAAACAATCAAACATACGAAGCCCATTTTGTCATAAAAGATCACATCACAAGAACATGTACATGTATATATGAAGGAAAGCATCTTTAATTCCGTTTAGGCCTATACAAAAGCATTGACATCAGTAAAGACTATTGTCCATTGTTGTCAAAATACCAGTTCAGGCCTCATATTTTTCACTGCAAGGCAGAGGGCAGATTATGCCAGCATATGCTTAATTGACAGAAACCTCTTTCAGTTTCCGGCTCTTGTTAAATGCAGATCAACTTGCATGCCTGGACAAGTTACAATAATCCATACATCATTAATCTTGAGGTATTCCCAAGAAATGCACTCTCTCATTCTTTTCTTTTCTGCATCTACGCGGTGCGTTTTTGAGTGGCAGAGACTTTCATGTCAATGAGCACTGATCACTCTGCAACTAACTACTTCAGTATTCTCAATATATACTAACAAGAAAAAGACCTCTTGGAATCAACTTACTTGAGATTACGCCTAAGGATGAGATATCCATGACTTTAGCTCCGTGTATAGGGGATTGAGAGGTGTCCTGAAGAAAGGAAAATAGTTAAGCAGCTACCAAAGGACCTAACGTACAAATTAGAAGTAATTACTTTAGTCTCGGACAAGTATGGTCATCGACCACCAAACAGGCATCAACTCCATTCTAGCTTGGTGTCTTTTGCTTCTTGGTATCGAATCATGCAGGGTTTCAGATTAATTAGAGGATATATCCAGTTTCTGAACACTGGATGGAACTTCATAAACAAATAATTGGCGCCAGGATTTTGCCTCTAAAAGATACTAGGCACAGGTTATCTAAAGCAGAGCTCGTGCCCGCACATTGCATGCTGCGTCATCAGTATTAATAGCATGTGTTTAAACAAACAAACGAACCTTGGGCGCCGACGTCGCAGGGTCTCGCCGGGCAAACTTGTTGCCGTCTGTGAACTCGATTCGCTGGGAGGCTTTGGTGGCTGCTGGGTGAGGAGATGGTGGCTCGAGGGTAGGAGAGGGCAGTAATGGTGAGCACACACGTACACGAGGGATTGGCGATGGGGAAGGTAGATTCAATCCCAAGCGGCGATCGGGGAGGCGTGCTGCGGTCGATTCGATCCGGAGTCTTAGGTTACCCCGCAGATCAACGGCTAGATTTGTCCGGTACTCTTGCCTCCGTAAAAATTCTCTTAAAATAAACTACACCGCTTGCCCCGCTCATTATTTGGTCTATGATTAAATTAGGTATGCTTTGTTATTGCTACAAGTCTTCCATATCTATATTTCAACAACTTTTCTCTTAGCTGTCAACAATTTTAATATTTCACAGGTCTCTTTGCTTCAAAGAAATTCTGTAGGATATCAATTCTTAAGAATTTTTCTGTAGAGGTTATTTGATTTGTAGGTTTATAAAATTTAGGAATTTTTCTTATGAGTCACTTTGCACTCAATTTTAGAAAAAATATTTTCATTGAGTCCAAGCTGCTGCAAATTTTCTATTGTGTCTATAACAACCATAGTATGCATCTAATCCCTAAAAAAAATTATGCGTCTATCTTGGTGCAACCAAACAACTTACATTATTTATTATTGTGGTTTCAGTTTCTATAGGATACAACATGTGGTGACATCTAATTCATAATTTTTTTTCTATTTCTGTTGTTACAAAGGAGGAAAGTGCTCTGCAGGTACAGCCACGCGTGCGGTGATCGATGGGGATCTCTGCCACGTTCTTGCTTTCCCGTTTTCTCTGCACTAGCTTGCTTTTGCTCGACAATCGATGCAGCACCAGGTCCAGCTCCCTGAGCACCTCGAACCCCACCTCCCTGGTGCCAGGATAAGAACTTCTCTTACTCACCATGTGGGTCCACATTTCAAGGCTAGTACTAATTAAACACTTGTATCCTCGTAGCTAGAGACTACTCCATTCTCGTACTCACTCTCCAAAACGTGATATGGAGAGCCATCATTCTCTCTCCATATCTCTTTCATCTTCAACCGCTTCTCTATATCTCATTCTCTATATTTCTTTCATCTTCAACAGCTTCTCTATATCTCACTCTCCATATTTTATGTCCCTATATTTTATACATACTTTAGAAATAACTCCACATTTTCTCCCTATTCCTTCCCGATGCTCGACCGCCACCTCGGGAGCTCCTCCGCCATTGCAGCTCCTCCCCGGCCATCTACCTCGCGCCGCTGCCAGATCACGCCGCCATTTCTGTGCTGCCGAGCTTCCCACCGCAATTGCTGCCATCTGAGCTCCGGATCCGAGCGCGGCGCCGCCCCCACCGCATCTCTTCCCTATCTCCGCCGCTCCAAGCTGCCCCTTTCCTAAGCTCAAGCCGCCGTTTGCCACTTCGCCGTCAACGCTGCCCTTCCTCCGCCATGGAGGTCTCTGGCTCCTCATGCTAGCTCCTCCTCCCGCTCCCTTTTTCTCCCCGTGCTCGCCGCCGTTTAGCCGATGCGGAAGGGGCCTGTGGGGAGGAAATCTCCGAGCGCGCCTCGGCAGTTGATGGATCCAGAGCCAAACTCCACGCACAAGTTTGGAGAAGCATCGAGTCGGGATCCAGAGCGCTACAGGGATGCAGAAGACTTTCCAGAGGCTGTTGGGAGCATGAAATTTGACAACTTTAGCTAAATATAGCTATGGAGAAGGGTATCCAGAGGCTCTTGGAGTTGCTCTAACACATGAAGCAGATCAAATGACAATGGTTGGGTGCGAAGGTACCACCCGTGGTAGCAAATCCGCTCTCAATTAAACATATATGAAAACCATTACTCCTGTATAGTTGCATAACGAACATAAATCTGTTTTCCCCAAATATACACTACCAGAAACCGGAATATCAGTGACGGCCCGCATATTTTAGTGACGGTGCAAACAAAAACCCACAGAAAAATCAATATCCCTATCGGTGCATATTTCCCCGTCATGGAAATAAATTTCTCTGTGGGTTATAAGTGAACCGTCAAGGATATGTTATATTTCTGTCGGTTTCTAACCCACACAAAAATTTGTTAGACTCGAGAAGCGAAACCGTGCTAAGTTTTCGCCTGCTTAGAGCATCTCTAGCCCTTCCCCTAAAACTTAACTCCCTATACCACCTCCCTAAACTTAACTCCTTAAAATTTGAGGGTTTAAAATTTTTGGAACTAGTCCTTCCCCTAAATTTAACTCCCTATATCTTTTTCTTTTGCTATTTCTTCAAAAAAAAATCACAAAACCCTCAAATAAATCCCTACTGCCCCCCCTCCCCCAAAAATCCCCAAATCCCCCCACCCCTACCCCCCGCCGGCGGCCACGGCTCATCCCCGCGGAACTCGCCGACCGTGCCCTACCGCCGCGCCTTGACCAGCGGTGCTCCCGAAGCCGCCACCGCCCTCTCTGAAGGCCGCGCCCCGCCCGCCTCAGCCGCGCCGCTCCGCTCACCAGCCCGCGTGGCTCCGGCGCCCTCACCAATGGTCTCCACCCCTACCCCCCGCCCCAGCTCGGTCCGGCGGCCTCGTCCGCGCCGCCTCCGGTGACCGCTTCTCGTCCGGCGACGGTGAAGCTCCGGCCCCCCTCCCCTGCGTCTCCTCCCCGGCGCCACCGGTCCAGCCGCGCCCCACGGCGGCTCTCGCCCGCCGCTCCCCGCCTCCCGATCCGGTGCTTGGATCAGGTGTCCTCCCCGGCGGCCCTCTCGCCCGGGCCTCCTCCCCATGGCCATCGGCTTCATGCTAATCTACACCAAGCTCGCCGACGTGCTCTCCAAAGAGGCGCTCTTCTACACCGTCATCTTCCCCTTCATCGCCTTCTTCGGCGTCTTCGGGTACGTGCTGTACCCCATGCGCGACGCCATCCACCCCACGGCGGCCCACCAGCGAGGGAGGCGAGGCCGGCGCGGGGCGGAGCCGGCGCGGTCCACCAGCGGGGGAGGCGAGGGCGGCGGCGTCGAGCGAGGTCAGAGGTGGCGGGGCTGCGGCGGCGAGCATGGGAGGCAGCGGGGGCGGCGGCGGCGAGCACGGGAGGCAGCAGGGCGGCGCCGGCGAGCAGGGGGGAGGCACCGATGGGAGGCAGTTGGGCGCTGACATTTACTCCCGCCAAAATAATGAGGAATAGGGAGAAGATAGGGGAGTGTCCCTAATTCCTCATATTTGAGCAGAAGTGGGTTGATTTTAGGGGGCCATCCTCATTTTTTAGGGAGTTAAATATTTTTAGGGGAAGGGCTAGATGAGTATAACTCCCTAAAATGGCAGTTTTTAGGGAGTTAAAGAAATTTAGGGGAAGGGCTAGAGATGCTCTTACCCGGCCAATATTCGGACGAAGAAAACCTAAAAAAACCTCACGGCCCTCAATCCCCTTCTCCGCCCAGCTCTATCCCCGCCGCCTACACTTCCCGGCCGGCCCTCTCCCCGCCGCCCCACCTCCCGCCACCTCCCGCCAGATCCACCTCCCGCCGCTCCGCCGCCCACCGCCTCCCGCTAGATCCACCTCCGGGCCTCCCGCCGCCCCACCTCCCCACCGCCCCGCCGCTCCACCTCCCGTCGACCCGCTGCTTCACCTCCCGCCGCCCTGCCTCCCCGCCAGTTCCACCTCCCACCAGATCCACCTCCGGGCCTCCCGCCGCCCCGTCGCTCCACCTCCCGCCGCCCCGCCGCTCCACCTCTACTTCTCGTCGAGCCAACGCCACTCCCCCGTCCCCTCCCTCACACCGTCGCCCCACCCCTGCTCCTCCCACATAGCGCTGCCACGTCGGGAGCATGACCCCCAACCCCCAAAATCCATACCCTCCCTCATGTTAGATTGAGATATTGCGACCACAGTATGCCACCAATGACTACTCCACCGCGCGGCTGAAGCCGCCGTTGATTTTGCCTCGCCACCACCGACATTGACTCCTCCGTAAGCTTGGCCCTTCCTCTTTGCTTCAAGCGCGTCTACTTCAAGCTTGTTGCTCCATTCAAGGCAAGTTCGTCATCACCTCTTCTATTTCCAGATCTAGAACAATTAGCGCAATAATTAAACTGTGACCTGTGCCTGTGAGGGACAGACAGGAGGTGCGGGAGTAGGAGGGGATGGGGCTGGATCTGAGGAGCAGCAAGAGGATTGAGGATTGAGGATATATTGTAATTGCACTGAATTTCTATCCTAGGATCTGGCTAGCTATGAGAATTAGTAAACAAAATTAGAGTAACATATTAAGGTCCATTTCTGAATGGGATTCAATGCCGTGTGACTGATTACTAGCAAAATGGTTCAGTAATTCTTTGGAACGTACTTAGTTATTCAGTTAAGTTATCTAGTTGTTGACTTAACTTGGCACTTAACTTTCTACACGAACTTCTTTGCAGATATGGTGCAGATACCTTAGTGGATAGCGTCTCTATGAGACCGGTGAGCTTGTCTGAAGCTGAGATGTGTTAATGTGTACCTGTGCTCATTTAATCTCATGTAAATCCATCTCTGTTTAATATGCCTGTTGCAAAGCACAAGAATGTCATGCTAACATTGGTAGAGAACATGCTGTCTTTGACGATATCATTGGCTCCTTCCAAGAATATAGGTGGCCAAATGCCATCCAGCCGTTTAGAAAAATCTAGTTTGGCGCCTAAATGAAACGCCGTAAGAGACATATGCTACCACGAGTGCTGCATGTTTGTAGCAGTTGTTTGAATATTGAAGCAAATTTGTATTTTCCTGCCAAATCATTAGTCCTCTCTTTCAACTGTAGAAGCTGTTAGCTTTCAGCTCCATATGTTTAACGGGCAGTGCATTTTGGAGAAGTTGTAATGTGTTCGTTCTGGCCATTGAGAGGACACAAAGATAACTTTCTAAGTTGTGACACATCAGTTCATTTGAAACATGAAAATTCATCACTTCAATATCTAGTGATAGAGGCCAAAAGTTGTGGTTAATAGTGAAACATATATCTTAGCAACATAAATTCACGAAATACTTGTGGTGTTGATCGCCTACCAAGAGTAGCTCAAGCATCAGACCTGTCATCAGAATATCAAATGGGGAAACCTAAAATATCCAACCAACCAACATCAGAAACCAACCACGGCTTCAAGAAAGAAAGCACATACATGACACAGGAGTATAGATCAGGATCACGAATAGCATTATCCATTGCCATTGCGATTAGTTCAGCGTGTCTTAACTACATCGTGCACAGAACAGACCAGTGATTCCACATTCTATGGCGCAAAGTACCAAGTTCCTACCCAAATTAGCCCTGAAGCTTTCCATCACAAAAGGCACTACCACAGAAAAGCTCATCGCACACGGGTAAAAAAGCTCATCGCATACGGTTTTCGAGCCCGTATATATGCACGGGCTGGTCAGCGATGTGGGGGGCACATCGCACACGGGTCCAGCGCCGTATGCGATGACACGCACATCGCACACGGATTTTTAAATAAGCCCATGTGCGATGGCTCAGGACATCGCACACGATTCCATTCTTTTCACCGTGTGCGATGGCCAGGCACATCGCACACGGGTCCACAGTATTCACCGTGTGCAATGAAGACACACATCGCACACGCTTCAAACATAGTACCCGTGTGCAATAATATCCCACATCGCACACGGTCATGTTTTCAGAACCGTGTGTGATATTTGTCCGACATCGCACACGGATATTTGCTCTTAACCGTGGGCGATGACTGCGCGTCATCACACACGAGCATCTATTTGGACCGTGTGCGATGAGTTGCCACATCACACACGGTCCAATGCTCTGGTCCGTGTGCGTTGACAGGCACATCGCCCACGATTCAGGTCGCTGAGCCGTGTGTGATGCTGGCAATTCAACAGTAGCGACAATACGAAATCTCAGGCAACAATATCATTTAGCAGAATTCATCGGCCACATTCACAGAATTCATTATTCAGCCACATATATACGCAGATTTCATCCAGCAGGCAAAATACACGGATTTGATCCAAACACAAATAAAGCAGAGATCACATACATTTCACAGCCGACATATAAGCAAATTGAATCAATTGAATATGAGTTGACCCATTCACAGCTACCTAAACAGGAGTTCACAGCCAACATTCCTACAAGTTTGGATCTGACAAGGTTGACAGCCAACAGAAAGAAAATAAATACCTCACAACGAATTAAGGTGATCTGAATTGTGCCCTTTTCCGGTATGACATGCTTACAGAAGAATAAGGCAAACTGTCCTCTTATGTCGGCAATATCGTCTTGACTGAACGGTCCATCGTGCATCGAATTCAAAACCTGCACGAAGTAATTAAATTCAGATTTATGTGCATGTAGGTAAAAAGTAAAATCTTGAGTCTCACATACGGTACTAACCGAATTGAGGCCAGCAGTGCCTCTTGTCTTCGAAGTCGGAGCAATCCTCGTCATTTGCTTAGCAACGTAAAAAGCACAAAGGTTGGTTCCTGCTGGCTGCTGGTTACAGGTCTGAAAAGTTGTTGAGGAATTACGGCATCAATTAGGGCATCAATTAGCATTACTTAGCACTTAGGAGGAATGTTGTACCAATTGTTACCTGCACAGAGTCGTCGGCTCCTTGGTCCAAGACCCCCGGGACCCCATTTGGTGAGCACCTCCCTCCACGCTTGGCGTACTCGGCGAAAGCACTCTGCAAGAATTCCCTTATCGTCGAGTAGTCGTAACGTGCCACTTGCAAGGAATCAAGGTACACGGCTTTGCTCCATTTAGGTATGATGATAATTAAGATCCAATGTTTGCTGCAAAAAAAGATATCACAACCCGTGTGGAATGATGACAATGGACGTACAGCTAATGTATAAATTAAAACACACATACTCCTGGTTGTATGGAAGGAGAATGAACTCTTTTGTCTGTTCAGCGAACATAAACTCGACGACATATTTAAAGATGATTTGCCTATTCGCGTCGATTTGTTGCTCCGAGACCAACTGTGGGTCGAGGAAACCCACCGGTTCTTTCTGTTGCTTGCATTGGTGATCATATTCCTAAGCATACGAAAGAAAAGAGGTATCATTTACGAAACAAAGAGAGTTGCTAGAATGTGGAATTCCTTGTAAAATACTTACAATGTCCAGCATCTCATGAGGGAGGCATCGAGCTCATCCAGGTTGAAGAGGAGAAACAAGTCCTCGAAGCCCACCGTGGCACAATTACTCATATCATGAAGGAAATGCTCCTTCTTGAACCACACCGGAATGCTCGACTCACCGGCTTCACATTGTTTCAGATAGTGCTCATGTAGCCTTGTGCATATCAAACCTGCTAACTTCAAGTCTCGGGGGAGTAGCAATGGCTCTCCTTTGACGTACTTCCTTACGACCTCCGCGGGGGGAAACATTCGGTTTAATTGTTCGTCCGTCATGAACCCCAGCTCCATGGCCATGTCCTGGACCTTGCCCTGGCCCTTGCCCTGGACCTTGCCCTGGCCCTTGCCCTGGCCCTTGCCTTGTCCCTTGCCCGTGCCCTTCACCGGCGCTGATCTCATACTTCTAGTCTGCACTGGTGCGGGCGGTGACGGTAAGTCAACATCTCCTGGTGTCGGAAGCACCGGCGCTTGCTTGGGTGACCCTTGAGGTTGTGGGCACGAAGGCGGCGCAGACGGCGTGCTCATGACGGGATGTGGTGCGAAGAGCGGCTCAGATTCAGCATGGAATGGTGGCGAAGCAGGAGGCGGTGCCGATGTGAAGGGCAGAAGGAGTATGTCCTTCTTCGGCCACTGGACGAAGGATATCTCCGCCTGTCCCAAGGTCTGGAGTTCGGCATCCTGGCTTACGTGGAATAGCGGGAGGCCCTGGAAGCCAGGCTCGACTTTATCGACGGTGCACCTCGCGAACCCTCGCTGTATCGGTACACCGTGCACGGTAGCTCCCTCAGCCGGTGGATGAACCACTCCGATAGCTGCCACCAACGGAAAAGCCATGTGCGCTGTTGGCACTTGTAGCTTGCACTTCGTCGGCCCCGTGATGTCATCGATAGGAGACCTGGCGGCTGTTTCCTCATGGCCTTCAACCGGATCGTGACATGACGCACAGCTACTCCTGCGTGCACCGGGGCTTGGTTGTGCAGCAACTTCAACCGCTTGCGATCTGTACGCCTCCTCCCACGCAGCTCTTTCTTTCGCGAGCCTTGCGTCCATCATGCCCGCAAATTGATCGAATATCTCTTTTTTCATCTCTTCTTTTTTCTGCTCCGCTCTCGCCCTTTTCCTCGCACGCATCTCCTCCGCGTCTTGAGGGAAGGCCTTCCTACGGGCAACATTGGTCCCGATCGCCCTACAACGACCCGAGGGCTCCTTGGTTCCCAATGCGGCCGTGAGAATGTCGTTGCAGCCTTGAGGCTTAAATGAGCCTTCCGTAGCCTGGACGCTTAGCTCTTTCTGCACATAAAGACATATATAATTAGTAGGTACATAAGCATAATATTGTCGTAACTATAGACCGACGACTGAATGAGGTAGTCGCTCTTACCATAGCTTGGTACACTTCCTGGTCTGCTGGGTTGGGTAACACAACCTGACCCGACGAATCGGTTGTAGACCTCGCCCTCAGGAAGTCTCTTGCCCGATCTGCTAAAACATCAGGAAAGGCACATCGGCTCCCCAAAGACGTAGGTTCTCGTCCTCCCTGTCCCAAATCTTCCGCTTCCCATAGTATCCTTTGACCCCCATTCTATGGGGGTGTTTGTTCTTCGCAATTAGAGCCCTGCCTGCCGCACTCTTGGCTTCAAAATCCGCCGTTCGCCGCATCTGCACAAATCTGTCCCAGTCCTCGGGTCGAATGTGTGGATACTTTCCGAAGGGCTCCTTATTCTGCTGCATAAACTTCTTGTGCAACACGTACTTAAAATTCCTAAAAGCATCCTTTGCCTTCGAGAGTGCACATTGTTCCACCTGTGTTTTCCATTGCTCCGGCACCCTGAAGTGTTGCATGATCTCTAGCACTATGGCGTCGCGCAGGTCCTTACTAACCTTTGTCCAATCCTCGAAGTGAATGGGGACCCTTTCCCTTACCACTGCCCCGCACATGGTTCGGAACTTCCTCTCCGTTTTCTCTGGTTCCGTAGGAGCCCCGGTTCTGTCGTCGATGGCCTCCACTTGCCATACTCCTTGGGGCTTTTTGCTTGGTTTCTAATTCCTCTGGACTTCTTCACAGCTGTCAGGGTTTCTGCTTGATCAGTGGTGGTCCCTTCCGGCTGTGATGAGTTCTCTTCGGTCTCTCTCGCCGGAGAGAGGTCCGGCCATTCATTACCGGACGTCATAGCTAACTAACAGGATGATAATGGCATAAATAAGAACAAGTAAATCAAGTGCCGGAACACACGCAAATATTTGCAAGCAGCACTGGAACACACGCGTTCACTGAGAACCCTAACCTGTCGGGGAGCGTGTTGGGGTGGCGGCGCTCGGGGAAGGGGAGGCAGGCGATGGGAGACCTCGAGGCGGTCGGGAGATGGCGAGGCGGCGCTCGGGGACTCGACGACAGGGAGCCGGCGACCGGAGATGGCGAGGCGGCGCTCCGGGAGGCGGGAGGCGACGGAAATTCGGGCGAGGCGGCGCGCGCGAAGTCGAAATGTTTTGATGCACGGACGGGGTGACCTAGGTACTACTTGTACGGGGCTAGCCATCGCACACGGTCCCATATTACGGCCCGTGTGCGATGTGAGTACCATCGCACACGGGTGTATAACGCAAACCGTGTGCGAAGTGATCACACACGGGTTACTGGTAAAACCCGTGTGCGATGTGAGTAACATCGCACACGTGTATGATTAGGTCTCCGTGTGCGATGTGTTTCACATCGCACATGGGTATGGATCCGTAACCGTGTGCGACACGAAGAGTCCCCTGTAGACCTCCGCCTCTTCGGTTTCTCAACTTGACTCCTTATAAACCGCCGCCTCGTCGGTTTCTCTACTTCACTCCTACAAGCCACGCCTCTAGCCTCGTCGGTTCCTCTACTCCACTCCGTACTTCATTCCGCGCCGTGCTCCGTCGAACCTCTTCTTCCTTACCCCTCCAGCCACCTCCTCCATCTGCCGTAATGGCCGCTGCAGGGAGCTCTGCGGGGAAGCGGAAGCGCGACGAGTCGGAGTCGCCCATCCGCGAGGACCGCGTGCAGATGACCATGGCCCTCTCCCGCGCCACTGCCAACGCACTGGAGTTTGCCAAGTATGGACCCACCGACGGCACCCTCCTCTGTGCGTACCACTCCGACCCGGCCGTCCGTTACTCCGGTGCGTACGCCGTCCGGTGTATCCTGGAGAAGAAGTTTCCGCGGCACCTCGGATTTCTCCTCGAAGCTCATCACGAGCCGGGGCGTACCCTCATCCGCTGCAGGAACCCCAGAATTGGGCAGCGCCTCCACGCGAAGTGCATCCGGTGGGGTGACGAGATGGTGAGCTTCTACCTAGTTAAAAATATCTCGCAGCTCACTCCTGACCCTGTGGACGAAGATCTGCCGCTGGAGACCGTGGTAGATAGTTTGTATTTTCCTTTGTTTTCGTTATGCAATGTGTTATGTATTTTCCTTTGCTTTAGTTTGGAAATGTGATATGTAATGTGTTGGAAATGTGATATGTAATGTGTTGGAAATGTGATATGTAATGTGTTGGAAATGTGATATGTAATGTGTTGGAAATGTGATATGTAATGTGTTGGAAATGTGTTGCTAATCTGTGTTCGAAATGTATGCTAAATCTGTGTTCAAAATGTCTACTTTCTGATTGTAAACGTCTTGTTAATCTGTGTGAAAATGTCTTCTCCATCAGTGTGGCAAATCACAGAGCAGACGGTTAGATGACCTGTGGTAGGCCACATCGCATACGGGCTGCAGCTTCTAACCGTGTGCGATGTGACCAAGACCACATCGCACACGGGCTGAGAGAGTTTGCCGTTTGCAACGTAAGTGACATCGCACACGGGCGATTTGCTTATAACCGTGTGCGATGTGATGATCCTCTACAGTACGACATTTAGGTATTCGACATATATGCCTATCAGAATCAAAATTCCGCGATGACTCCACAAGATAATTGTGCGATCACTTTTTGAAACATAATTTGCTAACTTCAACAGATTGCATATTCAAATGAGTACAGATTTGGCTCAAAAACAAATTTGAGTACTAGGCCAGATTCAAAATAAATCATGAATCCACTGCATGATGACTTCCTTTGTACACTAGCCCGTCGGAATGATCTTGGCGTACGTAGTGGCAAGTTTCCCCTTGGTCTTGCTCGTCGATTCTTATGCGTTCTCCAATAGATGGCAACTCATCGAACTGGTTGTATTCATCCTCGTCGACAACATTCTCAACTCCTACGATCCTCCTTTTTCCATGCATCACTACATGGCAGTTCTTATGTGCGAGGTCTTTCACATAGAAAATTTGGGTAGCTTGGGAGGCTAAAATGAAGGGTTCATTCATGTAACCCAATTTGCTGAGGTTGACATAAGTATGGCCGTAATTGTCGACTTTGACATGTCTGAGATCGACCCATTTGCACTTGAACAGTGGAATCCCGAATGTCACGTAGTCAAGCTCCCAAATCTCCTCTATGCACCCGTAGTAAAATTCCTTCTGTCCAGCTGTATCTATGGCTTCCACTCGGACAGAGCTATTCTGAAATGTGGTCTTCTCATCTCGATCCTTCGTGTAGAACGTGTACCCATTCAGGTCGTACGCTTCCCAAGTATGAACTGTAAATGCTGGCCCCTTAGCCAACCACGTTAGCGTGTCGTCTATCGGCCCGTCTACGATACGGTTCTGCAACCACTGGCTGAATGTAAGGTTGTGCTTGTTCAAGATCCGACTGTGTGGCACATTTGGGAACTCTTGCCGTAGCTTGTTCAGGTGTTCTTCTATATAAGGGGAAACTATGGTCATGTGCTGCAAGACCGTAAAATTGGCAATGTCAAATAGATGAGTATCCTTCCAGCTGACTTCTTTTCCGACAGTCTCTTTTCCAGATAGCCTCCCCTCATGCCGAGACTTGGGCACACCAATAGGCTGTGAGTTGTGCATGTAATCGGTGCAAAACTCAACCACCTCCTCCGACGTATATCCTTCTACGATACTGGCCTCGGGCCGATACCGATTCCGAACATAGTGCTTGAGTATTCCCATGAACCGCTCGAACGGATACATGCTGCGTAGGAACACAGGCCCGCACATCTTTATCTCGTACACAAGGTGTGTAACGAGATGCACCATGACATCGAAGAACGAGGACGGGAAGAACATCTCAAGCTGGCATAGAGTCTTCACAACCTCCTCTTGCAGATCATCCAGTGCATTGGGATCCATGACCTTCTGAGATATCGAGTTGAAGAAATCACAAAGCCTCATGATCGCCTCTCGAACTTTTGTGGGCAGAATATTTCTGATTGCCACCGGGAGCATCTGTGTCATCATTACATGGCAATCGTGTGACTTCATGCCAATTAGTTTCTTGTCTTCCATTGAAACAAGACTCCTGATGTTTGCGCAATGACCAGAGGGGACTTGGACACTACACAGGAATCCCAAGAACTCTATGATTTCCTTCTTGGATAAAGTATAACAGGCAGGTGGGAGATACGTCTGGCGATCTTTCTTTACTGGAGCTAACTCTGGTCTGATGCCCAAATGGACCATATCCATTCATGACTTGATGCCATCCTTCGTTTTGTCTTTCATGTTCAGTAATGTACCAAGAACGCTGTCACATACGTTCTTCTCGACGTGCATGACATCGATGCAGTGACGTACATCTACATCCTTCCAGTAAGGTAAGTCCCAGAAAACTGATTTCTTCTTCCACACGCTCTTCTCACGGGGCCGTTTATGTCCCTTGCCAAGCACGACATTCACATCCTTTACCATCTCGCTGACCTCTTCGCCAGTAAAAGGCCTCGGTTTCGCGCCTCTTTCTGTATTGCCGTCAAATTGTTCCTTCATGTTACGGTAAGGGTGATTTCTTCTCAAGAACCTCCGATGACGCATGTATACGGTCTTGCACGAGAACGGAAGCCAGACACTCGCGGTTTCATCTATGCACGTGACACATGCTTTGGCTCCCTTTGTACTCTGCCCCGAAGCATTAGCAAGTGCTGGATAATCCTGGATGGTAAGGAGTAACAGTGCACGGAGATCGAATGACTCCTTCTTGTACGCATCCCATGCCCTTACCCCTTTCTCTTTCCACAATGTTTGTAGTTCTTCCACCAGCAGCCTGAAGTAAACGTCGATATCATTTCCAGGTTGCTTTGGCCCTTCGATAAGCATCGACATCATGATGTACTTCTTCTTCATGCACAGCCAAAGAGGAAGGTTGTACATACACAGAAGCACAGGCCAAGTGCTGTGTCTGCTGCTCATGCTGCTGAATGGATTCATTCCATCTGTACTCATTGCGAATCTTACATTCCTTGGGTCATCGCCGAAGGTTGGGTACTTCGCATCGATTCTTCTCCACTGGGCAGCATCAGCCGGGTGTCTCATCTTTCCATCATTCTTACGTCCCTCCGCATGCCAACGCATCAGCTTCGCTTCCTTCGGGTTTGCAAACAAACGCTTCAAACGAGGAATTACAGGCAAGTACCACACAACCTTATTAGGGACCCCCCTCTTGATCTCATCATCGGCCTTGTCTTTGTCTTTTGCGAACTTACACTTGTATCGAGGAGCTTTGCATATCCGACATGAACGCAAATCTTTGTACTCATTGCGATAAAGCATACAGTCATTCTTACATGCGTGTATCTTCTGTACTTCTAGTCCCATGGGGCAAATCACCTTCTTCGCTTCGTAGATATTTTTTGGCAACTTATTGTTATCTGGAAGCATGTCTGCAAAAAGACCCAACATCTTTGTGAAGCTCCTGTCCGACCATCCGCTTTCTGCCTTCAATCTCAAGAGGTCAAGTGTTGCTGACAGCTTGGAGTGCATTGGCTTGCAGTTTAGATACAGTGGTCTCTCGGCGTCTTCCATCAAGCCCATGAATTCCCTGTATTCTGCATCATCGTGGTTGCTCTCGAAATCATGAATCATTTGTTGCAGATTTGGAATAGCAGTTTCATCGCCATCGGAATCACAATCGTCGCCATCTGGCTGCCCATCATATGGGTTTTGGCATATGATGATCGCCGTCTTCGTTTTCTACGTGCATGACCGGCGGCGCCTCTTCACCGTGCTTGGTCCAGCATGTATATCCCGTCTTGAAACCCCTCTGAAACAAATGCTCTTCGATCACTCTTGGGTCCTCCCACAGTATAGAGTTTCCACATTCAACACATGGACAGAAAATCAGCCGTTCCCCCTTGTTCCTCATGTCTGCCTCCGCGAGTTTCATGAAACGAAGGACGCCACTGATGTATGCTCGACTTGTACGACTCTCCGACATCCAACCTCGATCCATCTACACGATTTCAAACAACACAAAAACTACATGGCATGATTTTGCTAGCACTGCATGCAGAATACGCGGATCTAAAAATTAACCGAAGGACAAATACTAGCTTGATGTTGATCATACGCGTACTCTGTCTTAATTGATAGCAGAGCTGATCACGTATAGCTAGCTGCCTCGGCAAAGCCACTGCCTCCGCCGCCGCAGCTGCCGCCCGCCGCCACCGCCACCACTCCAATTAGCCGTCGTGCGCCACTCCCGCCCTTACAACTAGCCACCGTTCCCGCGAGCTCGAACTGGAGCATTTAGGTCGAGCTCGGTACTGGTACACAGGGGTCACTTACTACATCGCACACGGTCATCAAACAAATTTCGTCACTGATCACAGATGGCGGCTACGTACGCAAACCAGAACGAGATATCACACACGGTCACTAGAAAAAAGCGTGTGCGATGTGAATCCACATCGCACACGGTTCTTGTGAACTAACCGTGTGCGATGTTCGATGAAGCACATCGCACACGGCATGTTTGAAATAACCGTGTGCGATGTGCTGCACATCGCACACGGGCCTGAAATGTTGCCCTTGTGTGATGAGACTTACATACCAGACAGTGTTTTCGTTGTATGTTTCCTGGCTTCATCAGTTCATTTCGCTTGCCACCTCTGAAAAATAGAATAACATCCCAGCATGCACAGGACAATATATATCACAAGCATCCACAACACAAATTAATGAATTTTCTGCATCTCAATTCCACATCTCAAATTTGACAACTCCACATCTCAATCATATATATATATATACAACACATTCGACATCGCACAAGTTGCTAAAGAATTTTGCACATCTCAGTTTCATATGGAAAGGAACTATCTAGGGCTTGCTCTTGTAGGGTAGAAAGTGCTAGCTAGAGTCCAATGTTTTCTCACATGAAATGGACTCCTTAGAATGTGACGACGCATTAGAATGCGATATCTGTGTGCACCTCCCCTTAGGGTCGGGCTTCATCTTGACCTCTGATCGACGCACACAATCATGTCAGTCACAATTCACAATTTAGCACGGTATAATCAGCGTATAACAAAGTACAAAGGTTCGGAAGGTAATACGTACCTAGAGGGAATGCCCCACAGCGTCACGTAGTTTTCTTGTGCAGTGTAACCGCAATAGAGCGTCGTCACCATTGTGACATTGCGTTTACACTGCACAAGACACTCTTTCGAAAAGAAGTGTCTTGTGCAGTGCAGCGCAGTGTCACAAACGCGACGGAAAACGGCAGCCTCCATCGGCGCCAGCGCTGCTGCAAGGCGGAGGAGCGGTCGCCGGCCTCGAGGAAGAGGCGGCGGCCGGATCCGGGCTCGGGGGGGGCTCGGGGAGGAGGCGGCGGCCGGATCCGGGCTCGGGGGGGGCTCGGGGAGGAGGCGGCGGTCGGATCCGGGCTCGAGGAAGAGGCGGCGACCGGATCCGGGCTCGGGGAGGAGGCGGCGGCGGCCACAGCGCGGTGCCAAAGACTGTTAGGGTTCCCGCGTGTATAAATAGAAGAAGTTTGATATCGCATACGGGTTATCAAAACTAACTGTCACCGATAATTACAACATCGCACACGGCCATCAAACAAAATACGTCACTGATACAGGATACCTATGAAACGAGACATCACACACAGTCACCGTTCCTTCGAAGCAATCGTGTGCGATGTGAGTGAAATAACTGTGTGCAATGTGAAGCACATCGCACACGGCACCTCTGAAACAAACGTGTGCGATGTGAGGCACATCGCACACGGTTCCTACGAAAGAACCGTGTGCGATGTGATACACACGGTTTCTCAAAAAATTATCGTGTGCGATGTGCCTCACATCGCACACGGCCCAGTTTGCCGAGGCGCATCACACACTGGCCCAAAATAGTGATCGTGTGCGATGTTCACATTGGTGACGGGTTTGGGCCAACCGTGTGCGATGAGGGGTCTTAAAAGACCTATTCTGTACTAGTGACACATAAACCATCCTTTTAGCCGTACAACAAAAATGTCCACTTTTCAACTCTGAAATCTAAAAAAATTTGAGTTATAATCTTAGACTATCGTAACCAACTATTTTTATAACCCCGAGTGGTTTCGTAAATGGTTTTGATGACATGTGTTCGCCACGTCACTACCACATGAGCAAACAAATGGGTAAAAAGAGCAAAAAAAATAGAAATATAGCACTACCACATCATCAAACAAATAGGCAAACAGAGAGAATAAAGAGAAATATGGCACGGGATGAGTATCTTTTTTTTTAAAACCGACATTCACCCCCCCCTCTGTCGGAAGCCATCGATCCAACAAGTGGTATCAGAGCCCGGTCTCGCTTCTCTATAAGCTTTGACCGGCTTTGCGAGCCATGGCTTCCCACGGATACTCGACTCATCCTCCCGTCTTCAATGGGACGGACTGGGAGTTCTGGAAAAATCGAATGAAAATTTTTATCCAGTCAGAGGGACTTGCTATTTGGCAAATCATCGAAAGGGACTTTGCTCTTCCTGCCGAAGTGACGGCTGCAAATCAGGCTGATGTTGAAAACAATTGCAAGGCCATCAACTATTTGCTTTCTGGTTTGGATAGGAAGGAGCATGAGCGGGTTGCTCATCTTGATACCGCTCACAAGATTTGGTCGACCTTGATCACCTATCATGAGGGGTCCGACCAAGTCAAGATTGCTCGAGCGGATCAATACAAAGTTGAATACAATCGCTTTGAGCAACGCTCTGGGGAATCAATTTCTAAACTTTTTGAGAGATTTGAAAGAATTGTGAATAAGCTCAGGAGTGTGGGAGTGAGGTACACTGACTCAGAGATGGCTAGGCATGTGTTGAACACATTAGAGCCCGCTTTTGAAGTGCGGAAGATTGCCATCCAAGAGTCTGCCAATCTTGCCACTCTCACACTTGATCATCTGTTCTCCAAGCTCTCTACTCATGAGATCACTTCGGAAAACAGAAATGGTTCTAAGTCCAAGACTTTGGCTCTTGTTGGGAACACTTCCTCGGATCCATCGGGGATAGTGTCTCCTAGTGTCAACTCTGACACTTGCTTGATTTCTTCTTCTGGACTGTCTCTTGCAGCCTTGTCTTCTTTGTCTGATGATCAGCTTGAATCTCTTCCCGAGGATGAGCTTGCGTTATTTGCAAAACGCTTCTCTAGGGCATATAAGAATGTGAGAAATAGGAGAAGGAAATCCTCGGACATCACCTGCTATGGATGTGGTGAGAAAGGCCACATCCGATCCGAGTGTCCCAATCCTAAAGAGAGGAACAAGTTTGCTTCTAAATTTCAGGACAAGAGAAGGAACAATTTTGGATCAAGGCCCAAGATGCGTGAGGCGGAGAAGAATCTTCGTCGAGCTCTCGCCGCTTTTGAAGATAGCGACAACAGCTCCAACTCTTCTTCATCTTCCTCTTCCTCAAGCGAGGATGAACCGGAGCCGCCCAAGCACAAGAAGAAAGGGAAGAAGAAGGTAGAACATGGCTTCACCGGCATGTGCTTTATGGCGAGATCCGAAGAAGAGAGCGACGACGGAGATCTTGAAAGCGATGTAAGTTGCACCTTCGATGAGCTCAGTATTAGGCATGATAAACTGCTTGATATGTTTGATGTCCAAAATGATGCCTTGTTTGCTTCAATCAAGAAATTTAAAGACCTGTCTAAGAAAGTTAATTCTCTTACACTAGAAATTGCTAGACTGAAAAGTAATGAGGATGAGTGTGCTAGTTGTGATGTTTTACACAAAGAATTTCTCGAAGCTAAAGATGCTCATGCTAGTGTAAGTGAATTGCTTCAGTCAGCCATGATTGAAATTGAGAAACTTAAGTCGAGCCCTTGCTCCTTTTGTGTTTCTAAGGATGACAACTTAGATTCTCTTAGAAAAGAAATTGACATGCTTAAGGCTTCACATGCTAGTTTGCCTTCTTGTGGATCTCTAGGATGTTCCTCTAGCTTAGCACCTCTAGATGAGTTGAATGAGATGAAGTTGTGCTTTGCTATAGGTTTCACATTGCATATAACAGTCATCCAAGAGCTTATGGTCTATAAGGACAATCTAACCAAGCTTAAAACTGTTTATCTTGCTGGTTGCATTGTTCACTCATTTCATGCTAATGAACTCAAGAATGCTAAGAATCAACTTGCTAGCATTAGTTCTAAGAGCACTCAAGAATCTTTCCCATGTTTAAGATGCAAGTATTTGGAAGATAGAAATAAAGAATTGAATCAATCTGTGCTTGAAATGAGAAGACCAGTGTGTGATAAATGCTCTGAACTAGTTGAAGAAAATCAGGACCTAGGAAGACACATTTCTGAGCTTTACAGAAAACTCACTTTGGCTAATGCTACTGCTTCTAAGTTACCTGTTGATGTTTCTCATGCTGTTTCCTCTACTTGCACATTTTGTCATGAGCTTGAGAATGATGTTTCTGCTATGCATGCTGTATTTAGAGAGAGGTTTAAGAAAACAGTAGCTGAAACATGTAGCATTGCCTGTGTGTCTTGTGAGTCTCTAAAACTGGAACTAGGAGCATACAAAGAAAATATGAGAAATCTGTTAGAGTGTCAGCTTCAGGAGCTTGTCTTACCTGTGCTTCTTTGCTTAGGGAAGTTGATTATTTCAAGAAAACTTTGGTGAGATTTTCTGGAGGTAGAAAAGAACTTGACATGATCTTAGACAAGTCTAGAGTTAGCTCAGGCAAAGGTCTAGGTTTTAATCATGTGGAAGAAAATAAGAATCACCCTCCTCATCCCATTGGTTCTCTTGGTAGAGGTTTGATTGCAATAGCTCAGGGGGAGAGGGGAACAGTGTTCAAGTCAGGTGGCTATCTGGATTCATCTCTTAAGGACAAGAGTGCTTCAGCTTCAGTTGGTGCTACCTCGCAAAGGGTAAAATACCAATGCACTCATTGTCATAAGGATGGTCACTTAGTTGAGTTCTGCTTTCGACGTCTCAAGGAGGAGCGTCGTGACCGTGTTCGTGCTCTTAGGGGTATTCAACGACGCAACAATGCGTTGAGTGCTCCTAAGACACACACGAGGCCTCAACATGTTGAGGTTTCTGGTAGCTCTAGCAGGCGACAGGGTTTAGGTCGCTTAGAGTTCTCTCGCCGTCCTCTTGGAGGTGGTTCACGTGCTCCGGTGCGTGACATTCCTCCGCGGCGTGTTCTAGGTCAGGGTCGTAGAGTTGCTCAAGGTGTTGCATTGCATACTAATCACTCACGATCTTTTGTTCCTTTTCAGCGAGTGACTCAGTACTGGATTCGAAAATCCTTGCTTACTAACCCCAGTACTGAGCCCACTCGTTTTTGGTCTTTGGTATAGGTTGGCCGGCGAGGGTTGGTGAACAGGTGGCTCGTTGATTCCGGGTGTTCACGTCACATGACCGGAAGCTCAAAATGGTTCACCTCTCTCAACAAAACGTCCGGTGATGAGTACATCACTTTTGGAGATGACTCCCGTGGACGTGTGACACACAAGGGCGCAGTGCGAGTCAACAACAACAACATTCTCAAAGATGTTGCCCTTGTGAGTAAACTGAAATACAATCTCATTTCTGTTTCACAGCTCATTGATGATGATTATGAGGTGTGTTTTAAGAAGAATGGATGTCGTGTTCTTGATTCTTCGGGTGCACTTGCTTTTGGTATTTCTCGTCCCGGTAGAGTTTTTGCTGCTGAGTTTAGTTCTTCTGAGTCTAGGTGTTTTCTTGCAACTAGTTCTTCAGTGTTTCAACTTTGGCACCGACGTTTGGGGCATGTTGGTTTTGACCACTTGACTAGAGTTGGCAGCCTTGACCTTCTGAGAGGTTTGCCCAAACTCAAACCAGTCAATGATTTGGTATGCGCCCCATGTCGTCATGGCAAACAAGTTGCCGCTCCTCATCCACCTGTCAATCAGGTGAAGACCGATGGACCCGCTCAGTTTTTACACATGGACACTGTAGGTCCAGCTCTGGTTCGATCGGCGGGTGGGAAGTGGTATGTTCTTGTCATTGTTGATGACTATTCTCGGTTTTCTTGGGTGTTTTTCATGGAGCACAAATCTGAGGCATTTGAGTTCTTTCGAGATTTAGCTTTGAGGCTTTTGAATCTTTTTCCTGGCTCTTTGAAGGGAATTCGCAGTGATAATGGGTTAGAATTCAAGAATGCTTCTTTCGCAGATTTTCTTGCTGATCGTGGTGTTGAGCACCAATTCTCCACTCCACGCACCCCACAGCAAAATGGTGTTGTGGAGAGGAAGAATAGAACTTTAGTTGAGATGGCAAGAACGATGCTTGATGAGTATGGCACATCGCGACGGTATTGGGCCGAGGCCATCAACACCGCTTGCTATGTGTCAAATCGAGTTTTTCTGCGTTCTTCTCTGCACGTGACATCTTATGAGCTTATGTTTGGGAAGAAGCCAAATGTGTCCCATCTTAGGGTTTTTGGTTGCAAATGCTTTATCCTGAAGAAGGGCCTTCTCGACAAGTTCGAGTCGCGCACTTCTGATGGTATCATGCTTGGATACCCTGGACATTCGAAAGGATATCGAGTGCTTAATCTTGAGACTAACACCATTGTGGAGTCCTGTGATGTGACTTTTGATGAGGCTAGCTCTGCTAGACCCGAGTTTTCAGGTGTTTCACAGGAGTCCGAGTCGATCTTCCAGGATGAAGATGACTTTGAGAGTGGCGTGGGCCGTGCCCCCTACTTCTCAGGCGACAGCTGTTGGTCCTTCAGTTGTCTCTTCGACAGTAGCTGAGGGTCCAGCACCGACAACTTCATCATCGGCGATGGCACCTTCTTCACCGGCAGCTCAGCTTCCTACCTCTTCTACAGCTGAGGTAGAGGCTGCCGAGGCTACTTCCACTCAAGTTCCAGATGAGCTCGGGGGTCCACAACGCCTCCAGAAGGATCACCCTCCAACACAGATCATCGGCGACATCTCTGAGCGTGTAACTCGCTCCAGGTCCATTCCCTCCTCAGAGCTTGTGCATTCTGCTTTTGTTGCATCTTTTGAGCCCAAAGATATATGTCATGCACTTTCTGATGATAGTTGGGTCAATGCCATGCATGAGGAGTTAGAAAATTTTGAGAGAAATAAGGTTTGGACGCTTGTAGAACCTCCACTTGGTCACAATATCATTGGAACCAAGTGGGTGTTCAAGAACAAGCAAAGTGAGGATGGCATTGTTGTTCGCAACAAGGCTAGACTTGTGGCCCAAGGATTTACTCAAATAGAGGGTTTTGATTTTGATGAGACTTTTGCACCTGTAGCTCGCTTAGAGGCTATACGCATTTTGCTTGCATTTTCAGCTTCTAAGAAGTTCAAGCTTTTTCAAATGGATGTGAAAAGTGCATTTCTTAATGGTTTCATTAACGAAGAAGTCTATGTTAAACAACCTCCAGGATTTGAGAACCCTAAATATCCTAACCATGTATTCAAACTGTCCAAGGCTCTCTATGGTCTTAAGCAAGCTCCTAGAGCTTGGTATGATAGACTTAAGAGTTTTTTGATTCAAAATGGCTTTGAAATGGGAAGGGTAGACAAAACCTTGTTTCTCCTTAGGCGTGGCAATGACCTTCTGATAGCTCAAATCTATGTGGATGATATAATCTTTGGTGGCTCCTCTAATGCTCTTGTGTCCAAGTTTTCTGAGATGATGAGCAGGGAATTTGAGATGTCTATGATGGGTGAGCTCCAATACTTCTTGGGGTTACAAATCAAGCAGACGAAGGAGGGCACCTTTGTCCATCAGGCCAAGTACACCAAGGATCTATTGAAGAAATTCGGGATGAGTGATGCCAAGCCAATTAATACTCCGATGTCTACTGCAACATCACTTGGTCCTGATGAAGAAGAAGAGGCGGTGGACCAGAAGGAGTTCAGGAGCATGATCGGCTCCCTCCTCTACTTGACAGCGACAAGACCGGACATCCAGTTCGCTGTTTGCCTATGTGCGAGGTTTCAAGCCTCGCCGAGAGACTCCCACCGGCAAGCTGTGAAGCGCATCATGAGGTATCTTCGATCATCCCTTGAATTTGGACTTTGGTATTCATGCTCTTCTGTTCTTGGGATTCGGGGTTTTTCTGATTCAGACTTTGCCGTGTGTAAGATAGACCGCAAGAGTACTTCTGGCACTTGTCATCTTCTTGGCACTTCTCTTGTTTCATGGTCTTCTAGAAAACAATCTTCTGTTGCACAATCTACTGCTGAAGCTGAGTATGTTGCAGCCGCTAGTTGTTGTAGTCAGATTCTTTGGATGATTTCGACTTTGCGGGATTTTGGGTTGTCTTTTGATAGTGTTCCACTTTTCTGTGATAACACTAGTGCTATTAATATTGCTAAGAACCCAGTGCAGCACTCTAGGACTAAGCATATAGATGTGCGGTTTCATTTCCTGAGAGACCATGTTGAGAAGGGTGATGTAGTGCTTACGTTTGTTGACTCTGAAAATCAGCTCGCGGATATCTTTACCAAGCCATTAGATCCCACACGATTCTGTGCACTTAGAGGGGAGTTGGGGATTGTTCATCCCCATGGGTTGGTTTGAGGGGGAGTCTTCGCACTGTGTATCATAGTGTAATATAGTGCATTTTGCATCATTTGTGATATATCATGTGCACTTTGCATGTTCACGAGCTTTGTCTATTATCCTTGATGAAACAATGAGTTCTACGAGTTCGCTATATGCCATATTCTGAGTGTCTAGCTCATTTTACCATATTTTGATATGTGTTCTCAAGAATCAGTAATGCTAGCTTAATTGGATAACAACTTAAATTTAAATCTTTGATCTACTGATGAGTTGCCTGCTAGGGAATCCTTTGCTTTTGAATCTGCTCATGACTCTAGTATTGCAACTATGATCTTTGTGTATGACTGGTCAAAGATAGGACTTCATGGTAATCTTGATTAGGACTGCTAGTGACTTAACATGCCTAGGCTTTTGTGGCTCGGGTCGGAGAATGCTTAGTGTCATCAAAAGTCACTAGTTTTTGCTCTACATGCTTGAAATCTATCATATGCTAATGTAAAAAATGCTAAAATAGGGATGAATCACTCAAGGTACTTGCTCGTGCAGGAGGTAGTACTTTGGTTGTGGCTAGTCCAAATAATCATGTGGACTCAATGTGAAAAAGTCAGGATGAATCACTCAAGATACTTCCTCGTGCAGGGGGTTGTATTTTGGTTGTGCCTAATCCATTTAATCATGTGATTGCTTAATTCAGCATGTGATAGAGCATTTTGGTCCTAATCTTGATCGGTTGTCCTCCTAGTCATGGCTTAGCGCTAGGTTGTCATACTTCACTCATGTTTAGAGTCATTGCAATTGTGACTACCTAGTCTGGCGCTCATTACTAGTGAACTCTTTAATATGCTAAGAACTTGATTTGCTAGCTGCTCTTCTTGATCTACATGTCTTCTTATGGTTTGGTGAGCACCTATGTGGCATATTAGCACTTTTTGTGTCTCATTCTGGATAATCTTCAAAGCTCGCTGCAACTGAAAAATAAAAAATTCCACGCATACATGCTTAGGCGTGCCTTCCCTTGATGACTATAGTGCCAAAGGGGGAGACATAGGAGTATCAATCATACCTTGGCATTCGTTTACGAGATAGGCATGGGTGTGTATCTTTTGAAAATTGCTTTGTTCTGGAGTAGATCATAGATATATGAGGTATAGGAGTGAGGGGGAGTCTCAGGGTTTATGTTTTGCCTTCACTCACATTTTTGATCTTACTCATTTTTGATCTTACTCTTGTTGACATTCACTTGGCCCAGTACTTGCTTTCTCTTTCTTTTGGCCAAGTTTGAATTCTTGCAACCTGATTGCTTTTAATTCTTTAAACCAATGCAAACTTGATTGATTGAGAGATGTTGGCAATATATTCATCAAGGGGGATATTGTGAGTCATGTGATGACGTGTACATCTGTGTGATGAATATCTTGCCACTTTGTGTTGCGTTGAATTTGAGGTTGCATGAATTCGGTTTTGAATTTGTGGTTGATTGTTTGAGTTTCTCAATTTGTCTCAAGGAAAAATTGAGTGGATAAAGGATTTTTCTCGACTGACTTGGGTCAAGTGGAAGACTTGTGCTCGCGACGTTTTGCTTGGTCTATTGTGTGCAGGTGCGAGTTGGGTGCGGCGATGGTTCGGTCATATGGACCGGCATGATAGCTTGGAGGGCTGAGATGCGGTCAAGGAGGTGGCGACGACATCGTGCGGCTTAAAAGCATGTACGCGGACGACAAGAAAGCGGGTGGAGACGAGACGTGAGGACCAAGTCAAGTGCGAGGGCGTTTTGGTAAAAACGCAGAAACCACCGAAGCTCAACCAAGAAACTGCGGCGGCGGCCGGAAGTGGTTTAGGGTTGGTAGCTTAGGGTGGTAGGAAAATCGAGAGGTGGCTAAGCTATTTAGACGCTTTGAGATGCGTGCTAAGTAACTAGGGCCATTAGGGCATGAGGCCCAAGAGTGGAAGAGGGGGTTGTCCCTCCCCACTATAAATAGGTGATTAGGGTTTCTTAACCCTTTGACCTTTTTGATGAGATTATGAGAGCTGCACTTAGAGAGTGCTTTGCCTAAGATGAGAGGCATGTACAAACACTAGAAAATCCACGAAAATCAATACAAAAAGATTCCCAATGAAAGCCATGAGTCTCCCCGTGTGATTGTGAGTTTTTCTCTTTTTGCTCTTTGGATTTTCGTTCTTCTCCTTCCCTCAAGGATTGATTTGTTTCTTGAGGTTTGTTTGGTGGAATAGATTGTCAGAACGTGGGAGATGTTTCTATGTTGATTGAGTATCAAAATCCCTCTCAAGTTCTAAGGATCAATTGGTTTGATCTCGTGCAAGTTCTTCCTCTCGTTTGCTTTTGGAACAGCTGTTAGTAGATTGGGGTTTTCTCCCAGCACAGATGAGCTTTTGAGGTGATTCCAATTGGAACAGCTCCGTAAGTCGTTTGTCTATCTCTGTGCAAAATTTCATCCAATTCCGTTGGGTGGATCAAAATCTGCGAACGTTTTACCGAGCGACGATCTGCTGTTTCGCAAAAACCGGAAGTTCCGATTTTCACACCGGAAGTTCCGGTCACATCGGAAGTTCCGATCCAGAAGTCGGATGTTCCGGTTTTTCCCGAGCATTTAAAATCAGGGTAACACCGGAACCTCCGGCCACATCGGAAGTTCCGATCCAGGAGTCGGAAGTTCCGATTTTTCCAGAGAGTTTGAAATCGGGGTAACACCGGAAGTTCCGGCCACATCGGAACTTCCGATATATGAACCGGAACTTCCGATCTGGCTGTGTTTTTTGTGTAATCTTTTTCAACCCGTTCGTCGATTGCTTTTTCCGCTGCATTACTTGATTTGATCACAATAACTAATCAATAGCTTTTGTGTTCTAATCTTGTGAAGAAATTTTTAGTTCGACATTCACCCCCCCCCCTCTGTCGGAAGCCATCGATCCAACAGGAGGCAAAAGGCTTGCCTCAATTCATTGATTAAGGAAGAGAGTTTTGGTGATTACAGCACGGCCAGAGGCCTCAAGAGAAAACAACGATTACTCTCCTAGAATTATGGCGCCTAGATTTTTTGCCCGGGCGATGACCCACATTTTGGCGTCGTTCTTTATCCTGTCGATTAAGATGGGCGGCATGGTGGAGGTGTTGCGGAAGATTCTTGCATTGCGCTCATTTCAAATGTGCCAGCAGACCAGCATAATAATTGACGGCATGGCCTTTCTCGGAAGGCCGACACTGAAGACCGCGTTGCACCACCAGGATTTGACAGAGCTGATATCCATCCAAGAGTTTGGGCAAAAGTCTTGTAGACCGATCCACGTGTTGATGGCATTCCATATTCTAATGGAAAACCGGCATTGGAAGAGCATGTGGGCTGCCGACTCTGGGACCCGCCTGCATAAAGGGCACACGCCACAGTTTGGCCATCCTCGCCTCTGGAGGCGGTCAGCAGTCCAGACCCTGTTTTGGACGATAAGCCACGCGAAGAACTTGCACTTGGGCGGAGCCCAAGCGTTCCAGATCATGGAATTCATCACGGTTGGTGTTGCACCCTTGAATTGTAAAGCGTAGACTGAGGAAGTGGTGTACGACCCGGAAGTGGTGAAGCGCCAAGAGATGGTGTCCTCTTGGACCGGGTTCAGGATGACGTGCTGAAGCTTTGTCTATAAGAGGATGAATTGAGCGATATGGTCCATCGACAACCCCCCAGTGTTAATGTTGGCGATCCAGGCATTATTCTCTAGTGCCTTGCTCACGCACCAATTTTTCCTTTTGGATGCAGCGAAGATGGTCGGTGCCAAGTCCTTAAGCCTTAACCCATCTAGCCAGGCTGATTTCTAAAAGCTCGCCTTGAGGCCATTTCCAATCGTGATGTTAGTCACCACATAGAAGAGTTCCATGTCGATCTCATCGCACGTGTTGCCCATACCAATCCATGTTTTTTCTGGTGCCGTCCACTCGAGCCATGGCCAGCGTAGTCGAAGGGCTCTCGCGAATTTGTCCAAGTTTAAAATCCCCAGTCCGCCCAGGTCTTTTGGTCTGCAGACAGTCTCCCAATTGACCTTGCATTTTCCCCCAGTTACAGCTGACGTCCCGGTCCAGAGGAAAGCTCTCCTTAGACGGTCGATGTTCTTTTTGACTCCCACAGGGATATCAAGGGGCGTAAGGTGGTAAATCGCTTGGGCCGTGATGACAGATTTGACAAGTGTTGCTCGACCCGCATTGGTTAGATGCTTTCCAGTCCACGTCGTTAATTTCGCCGCGATTTTGTCTTCCAGGAATTGGAAGTCGACTCTCTTTAGTCGTCTCACTGAGAGGGGCAGCCCTAGGTAACGCATTGGGAAGGTGGTTCTTGCAGCGGGGAAGCTCTGTAAGATGTCATCGAGATCAATCCCAGCGCAGCAGATTGGTGCGACAAGACTTTTTTGCGCGTTTGCAACCAATCCCGTGACTTCCCCAAAATTCATAAGGATGTCCGCTAGCGCTTCCACATCCTCTTTGATTGGCTTTATGAAGACTGCCGCGTCGTCGGCGTAGAGAGATGTCCTCAAGTTGGTTCCCCTCCCCCTAATAGTGTGCAAACGCCCACGATCAGTTGCCAAGCTGAGGAGTTGTTGGAGCGGGTCGATGGCAATGACGAAGAGAAGCGACGAGAGAGGGTCCCCCTGTCTAAGCCCCCTACCATGGGTGAAAGGGGCGCCAGGAACACCATTAAGCAGGACGCGAGAGGTGGCCGTTGAAAAAAGGATCGCAAGCCAGTCTCTGAACCGAGATGGGAAACCCAATTTCTGGAGGAGCTCGAGCAGATAGTCCCATCTAACAGAGTCAAAGGCTTTCTTTATGTTAAGTTTGAGAAGCAGAGCCGGTTCTTTATTTCGATGAAGGCGTCTAGCGAAATTGCGAACGAACATGAAGTTGTCATGTATGCTGCGGGTCTTGATGAACGCGCTTTGAGAATGAGAAACGATGGTGTTCATTTGTGGGGCTAGGCGGTTGGCGAGGACCTTGGCGATAATTTTGGCCACCGCATGGATGAGGCTAATTGGGCGGTAGTCAGAAATGTCCTCCGCCCCCTCCTTCTTCGGGATGAGGGCAACGCACGCCGAATTTAGCCAGTGGAAACTTCCTCCTTGGAGGTTGGAGAAAAGGTCGACGACACGCATCACCTCAATGCGAATGATCCCCCAACATGCCTTGAAGAAGGCACCAGTGAACCCGTCCGGACCAGGAGCCTTGTCCGCCGGCATCTGAGCAATCGCCACCTTGACCTCGTCCTCCAGGATAGTGTCATCAATGCCCCGTAGGTCACATTGGTTGAGGTGCAGGGCTGTCCAATTGAAGTCAGTCGATCTCGGCAGCCCACGGCGCATGACTTTCTGGAAGTGATTGTCACACCCCGATTTTTCGGAACCCAAAAATTAGGGCTAACAAAAACTTTTTACATTAACTAGTGTGGCTAACTACGCTTCTGTCCAAAAATCTTTTTATGAAACCTTAGCACGGTCACGTATACGCATATACGCACCAACCCTAGCCTCGCTCCTCCCGGCAAAACCAACAAAACCCTAAAAAGGAAATACGACCCCAGAGTCCCAAATCGGTGTGCCAGGACATTTCTTCCCTTTCCGGCACGACGTGTAACTACTTTCCTGCCAAGATCCGATCCGACGCGCTCCCCGAATACACAAAACCCTGGCGACACCATTTTCGACGAAACCCCGAAACCCTAATTTCAACCCCGATCCCTTCCTCCCTAATTAAAAGCAGTTCCTATCAAAACCCTAATTGCGGGATTCATCTCTCCCCGGCCTTTCCGGAAATTCCGAGATACATTGTGGGATAACCTAGTAATATTCCTAGCTCGACTCTAACATAAAATAACAATGTCCAGTACCAAAAACATCTGCATACAAAATTAATGAACTTCGGAATAAGCGGAGCATGGCACTGCAACCCTAAATAAACATGTTCAAGAATCCCGATGAATTTCCACAACGGTCCTCGTATAACCAGAAGGACCCGAACATATAAAAATATGGGCAGGTTATATTCAGAGAATTAGAATCAATAACATCGAACACCTTAACCTCGAAATGTTTTTCGCATGAAATCAGGAGTTGACCCTAACCAAAGCTTATCAGAGAATCTCGTAAAGCACCCTCCCAGTCTCCCTGAAATATCTAACACAGTAAATCACCTGGCAAGTACCATGAAATGCCCCATCCCATTTTCTATCTCAGTTCAGCATGCACTATAGCAAAATGGGACCTGACAGAGAATAGTATCCGGTGCCAAACTTCTCAGTGTTCCTGCAGTATCCTCATCAACTCCTTCTCCTCATGCAGTCATTTCCCTCCCCATTTTCCATTTACTTCTCGTCCCTTTGAACACTGCACCTCAAATCAACTACAGCTCATTTCTGATATTTTCTATCTCCAACCTCCCTGTTTCCTTCTATCTCTACTTCTACCATCTGCTGCTCATCCTGTACTCTCCTTGCCACGTTACCCTCGAGTCTGAATTCGGTGCCTACCTTTCACTATTACTCCACAGCACCGAACAGCTAAATTTCTTATCTCGTTTAACTCCTTCCCATGTGAGCAGCAGTGTCACTCGGGCAGCTCACTTGACTACTCAACATCAGTGCCTATCCCCTGCCAATCTGCTCTGTCCTTTCACCAAAACAGCACCCGAGCTAGCAATCTCTCTTCTTACATCTCCATCTTCCCTACTACTCGGGCTGCCTCCCTCCCAAATTCCCCAATCCGGTTGCCAGTCCACCCGAGCTCAAGCTACTTCCCCAATCCTCTTCTCCAATGCTCCTTCCCCTTGCTCCCAGACCTTCCCCAAAGCCTGCCTCTACTCCCTGTGCTCCTCAGGACCAAAACCACCACCGGCGAGATCCCCAAGCCGCCCTAGAACTCGTCGCCGACCACCAGGTCTCCGCCGGCCACGGGTAGGAGCTCGCCCGCGTCACACCGCTGGTCGCCATCCCCTTCGGCTTCACACCCGGCAGCTCTGCCTCGGTCCCCTCCTCAGCGCCGCCGGAGCAACTCCCCGAGCCGGCGCCGTCGCCCCACGTTGAGCCACCGCCCGGTCGCCTCGAACACCCCGCAACGCCGCCGGCACCGCTCCCCTCCGGTGCGCCCTGGGCCCCATTCCTCCCCGAGCCCCGCACGGCAAGCCGCCCCGATCTCCGCTTCCCTCCCGGCCGGTTCACCGCCCCATCCAGCAACCCGAGCGCCGGTGCCATACAGTTCCCACGCACCGCGGGCTCTGCTCCTCCTAGACGCCGCCGTGAGGCTCGCCGCCCCTTCTCCCAGGTCGCCGCCGGCCAGGCCCTTTTTCCCCGTCCCCGCCATCCCTTGCCGCTGAGCTCCGCGCCGCCGGCGCCTACCTTTTTTCTCCTAATCTTTTTTTTCCTCCAGCAGCATATCTCTATGCACTGCTTGCTCGGTAGCGGTTAACCAAGTTCATTAAATAGGTAATAACTGGTTACCGGTTAGTGAGATACTTAAGCACTATAAGGCAGTTAGCAGTTAGTTAGTTAATCGATTAGCTAGTCAGTTAGTGCATTAGTTAGTTAATTAGTTACCTAATTAGTTAGTTAGTTAATTAGTTAGCTAATTAGTTAGTTAGTTAGTTAGTTAGCTAGTTAGTTAATCAGTTAGTTAATTAGTTAGTTAGTTAATTAGCTGCAACAATAAAAGCTAACGTAGCTGTTGAGCTTAACTGTCTGATTAAATCCTGTCCACCTGATTTCACTAGGAATAGATAATCTATTATTTAAAGTATCGTAACTAATTTTCGATCAGTCTTTAACCAATATGCTATACACGTTCATCCAGTGTAGCCCCAAAAATAAATCGACTTACACAATCCAGTATGCCAACACTCCTAAAGCACTCACCACCCAGTAAAGCATGTAATGTCGACTTACAACCTAATCGGGTTTCTTCCAACTTAACGCATCTTTATTTTATGTACGTATATAATAACTGCCTAGGGTAAATCTTGTTCTCGTGAGCTAAGCTGAATAAACCTAAATCCATTTAAGCTGTTATTATTTCATGCTAGGAGACAATTACTTAGGGTTCCACCTTTCTTCCCAAAGCCGAAACCCTAGTCGTATCCTTTCGAATCATACCTAATAATTAAGCTAAGTTATCCAGAACCCCAGTGTTATGCAAGCATAAAATCTCCGAAACCCTGAAAACCCTGACACGACAGAAACTCAAGGTAGATATATATATAAAATTTTCACGATATAACCTAAAGCCTTGTTTCTATTATTCTAAAGCCCCTGCCGCTGCGGCAGCTATTTCTTCTGTCGCGGCAAGCTACTGTCGCAGCACCCTTGCCCTGCCATGGCAACTTCTTTCTCCACCGTGGCAGAACCACGGCAGCCCCACACTGCTATTTTCCCTACCGTGGCAACCCGCGGCAACTCTTTTCCCCGCCGCGGCAGCAACGCGGCAACCTCTCCGTCACCGTGGCAGCGCCGCGACAGCCTCTCTCCCGCCGCGGCAACTGCCGTTGTCACCTTCCTCCGCCATGGCAAGCCTCTACCGTCACCGCATTGTTCCTACCGCAGCAAAACTTTGCCATCGCTGCCTAACTCCTGCCGTGTCAAGCCATCGTCGCCTGCCACCTTGCCCCTGCTGCGGCAGCGAGCCATCTCCGCGTCCTGTTTATTTCCTGTAGCTCCTTAGAATCAAATAGTTTGTCCCGAGCGTTATGATTTCATGTGCTGAAGTTTCTGATTCAATGTTATTTGGTTCTTCCTTGCATCGTCGATTTATTCGCTGTTCTTTTCGACGTGTAGATACAACGTTAGGAATTATTGCGCGAAGGAACTCGGACAACTGCCGGATCGAATTCAGGACCGAGCCCCGGACAACTCGCCAGGCAAGCTCCTCTTCTTTGATCATGTTGAATCCCATGATTGTGAACTATTTATTTTGGTTGCCAAACATGCATGCTATGTGGTAGAAAACGATATTTTATGTAGCAATAGTTACATCCGATATGGTGGAAACCCTAGCCCGATCCCGCTCCTTGTCGCCCTAAGGAATACATGTGTTCCGAAAGAAATATCGGAAACCTAGGTGTAGTACATACATATATATCTTGCTTAGCCCCGCAGTAGAAAATCTAGGTTTTCGAAAAAGTAAACTAATCCCGGAAATCTCGAATGAGATAAACTTGGGATGGATCGCTGTGACCGATGGAGAAGAGGTCACGGTATAATCCATGGGTTGGATGATCGAAGGGTAGTTTTTGCAGGGCAAAAACAAAATGGAGATGCTTTGGATCCGGGTTAGAAATGAAGGGCGTGAGCAGGAAGGAATAAAAGCGAGCTAAGACCCAGTGGGGCACTCGCGGTCCGTGCGACGGACGAGGTGTGGTGTCTTTCTCGGATCACTTAAGGACCGAACCTACCGTGCCGCTAAACCAGGTTCACCCCGTACGTCCACATGCCCTATGTGGGTAGGGCTTGACCAGTATTCATGATAGTTCTGGCGTATGAACCCACAGGCGTAGGGTGAGTTATGTGCAGGTGAGGTGCTCCTCTAGGATGAATGCCCGGTGTGTGATCCGGAGGAATACTCCGTAGAGTTGAATAGGCGCTCACTTGAGAGTCAGTCCAGCGGTAGTTCTGGGGTGTACTCGTCACGAACGGGAATGCGCTGCCAGGCTAAGCGCTGAGGTATCGGTAGGCAAGGTGGAGCGTGGTAACGTTCCCGGGTGGGTTCATTCGCTATACCTGTCTTGAAGAAAGTCTCGTTGTACAAACCCTGGACACATGCGACGCGTAGCATGCCCAGGGGGAACTACATCTTATGGGTAAAGCCGTACAATCTCTGCAGAGTGTTAAAAATCTATTCGAATAGCCGCGTCCTCGGTCATGGACACAATCTGGTAAGGCCACACAACCGGTTAGACTGTATGATGACATGTGGGTCATGGGTTTAAGGACGCATCGCCTGATGGGCATGCAGAGTGAGTTGGGAGAGCCTCGTGTAATGCGGTTACACGGGAGGTGTGGTAATGAGTGGGACGCTGTTCTACCGGAGTGTAGGAACAGCTATCTGAGGAGAAATGAGGTATTGTCGGACGTCGTTCTACCTGAGGGTAGGAACGGCTATCTAATGCAGATGAATGGCCGATCCCATAGCGGACGGCCGAATTGCAGGTATGCTATGATGACTGATTGGTATGACTCGGCAGAGCCGAGGTTGTTTTCGAAAAATGAGCTTTTATCATCTATTTAGTTATTTCAAATGAAAACTTACATTTCCGCACAATTACGAAACATAAGTTAGAGCCTCTTTATTGATTTCCCCTGTGCATGCATATATCTGTGATATTCCCCCTGAAGGGAGCTTGCGAGTACATTCAATGTACTCACCTGACTTGTTGATTTGGCCAGATAAGAAGAAGATACGTTTCCAAAAGTACCGACGACGTTTACGAAGGCTAGGGCGTTATCCCCAGTCAGTTGCCTGTCGGGTATGGCATACTGATGGGCCACCTCACCGTTGAATTCCGCTGCAGATTTATAACCGGTGGGCTACAGGTATCAGATTATCGACCTTAACGGTCTATTTAATTGTTTACGCATGTATGACAATGATATACAGGTTAACTCGTGTGTATCGGCTACTGATCCAGGGACCGATACAGTGATCACGAGGGAGTATCCGGCTTAAAATCCGGGTACGCCACAGTGATCGTGGACAATTGCCTCCTTTTCATCATGAGCAGTGACCCATTCGTTGTTATGCTTAAGACGTTGAATGAAATTTTTCCGTCTCCTGGGGTTGACGCATAGATGGAAGTATTTCGTGTTGGCATCGCCCTCTTTGAGATTTGAGATTCTAGCACATTGCTTTTTCCTTGCACGCTCCAGCATGGCGAGGCTTATAACTCTCTTCTTCAAACGACATCGAATGTCCCCTTCTTCGGGGGAGAGCTCTCTGAAGTCCTGGGCAACATCCAGCTGAAGGATGATTTCCAGTGCCATGTGCAGCTGGATTTTGTATCCTGAAAAGAAGGCATTGCCCCATTGTCGCAACTTTTTTGCCGTGGTTCCCAGCTTGTGGAAAAGCACCTTGCATGGCTCGGTATGTGTCGTCGATTCAGCCCATGCCTCCGCCACGATCTCCTGAAATCTCGGCATGTTGACCCAAAAATTTTCAAAACGGAAGACCCTGGGACGTCTGGGGCCATTGTTGTTTGCCAAGAGCAAGGGACAGTGATCAGATAGCGAGGACGAAAGGGCATGAAGAACGTGCTTATCAAAGAAGAGATCCCATTCCTCGTTGCAGAAAAAGCTATCAAGCTTCAATAGCGTAGGACTTTCGCGCTCGTTGCTCCAGGTATATCTCCTATTCTGAAGATGGATTTCTTTGAGTTCGCAGGAGTGTAAGGCATTTCTAAAACGGTTTAGGCACGACCTGTTGACGTTGTTTTTGTTCTTGTCTCTGGCCCGATAAATCTGGTTAAAATCACCTAGGGCGAGCCATTTTTCTCCCTGTGGCAGCTTGAGCGAGGAGAGCTCCGCAAGGAAGGCGTCTTTTTGACTGTATGCCGTTGGTCCGTACACACTCGTGATTTTGAAGGAGACGTCGAACTGGACCATCTGTACCGCTGCCGATAGGCAATAAGTGTCAACCTGGACGCTAGAGACCGCGGTAGCATTATCATCCCAAAGCATGAGGATGCCTCCTCTCGTGCCGGTGGTAGGCCTTTGGGCGAAGGACTTCAGGCGATAGCCCCCAAGGTAGCTCGCAATGTATTGATCAACGTCATCAAGTTTGGTCTCCTGGAGGCAAACGATGTGACACGAGGAGGCCGCGATTGTTTCATGCACCGTGGTTTGTCGATCCGGGCAATTTAGACCTCTCACATTCCAACTAAGGATGGAAGGCGTAACATTGTTATCTTGCATTGGGGAAACTAGGAGGCTCCACATACATTGATCGGTTTGCGCATACAAAAGCGTCATTTTGATTAGCACACATCGCAACAGTACAGCAGCAGGCACACAACAAAAGGCGTCCAGGACCCAACATAGTAGAAGCACACGTCCAGGAAGCATCCATCCAACATCCTACCAAAGACAAGCTTGCGGTACAGCAGCATCCACACTTCCAGCGCCCAACAAAAGACGAGTTTGGATTCTTGCCTAACATAAAAGCTAAGGAAACTTCTGGGGGACCCTCACAAGTGATCAGGCAGCAGTCTCCAGCACCGCGGCCTCCAGGTCAGCATCCTGGGTGGCATGATCCACAGCATCTTCACCTCCATGATTGATCAAAGCTTCCTCAACCACGGACGCAAGATCGCAGTCCAGACGGAAGAGCACGCGCAAGGCTGACACGGCAATGGGTGGAAGGGTACCCTTGAAGAGCGCGACAAACTTCGCAATGGCTTCCTCCGTAAGCTGCTCACCATCTTGGATGATCCCGAGTCTACGGCAGAGGAGTCGCTCAGCAAGCTTGGCGACCGGGACTGTCCCATTCTTGGCCCTGAGCCAAGAGCTGCTCCGGCGAACAGGGAAGCCCCCGGCCAGCGTCTTCCTACGGTTGAGCGGCATACGCGGCGGTGAAGGCTCCGGTAGCAGGGGCGCCTGACGCGGGAGAAGCAGCGGCGTGTCTTCGGCCTCACATTCTGCTGGTGTTGGAGTCGGCGATGATGGTGGCGTGCTAAAGGGGATGTGGATGGTGTGCTGGGCTCTCGCCGAAGGAGCACAGGCGCGCGTAGCAGAGACGCGATGGGTTCGTGCTGAAGAGGCATGGGTGCACACTACAGCGGCGTGCCGAAGCCCGACGGCCTTTCCAGCGTGCCCGCAGCGTCAGCGCCAAACCCGGCAGAAGGCGGCGTCAGCTCAACAGCAGCGAGGAGCAGCATGAGGGATGGGAAGCTTCCCGAGCGTTGGTGCGGAGATGTTGGCGAAGGCAGGACAGTCGTTGGCGAGGAGGAGCGCGCGCAGTCGAGGGGGTGTCGGGCTTGTGGCGGACCTCCTCGGGGGCAGCGTGGCGGGCTTGGGGATGAGTCAACTCGGGCGGCGCGACGGCGGTGATAGTCGCCCCTCTGTCCGTCGCGGCGGCCCTGATCGCCATCATTGCGGCCGTGGTCCCGGCTGTCATGGTGCGCATCACCCCCATGATCGCGGGGTACGCGGGAGCGGCTCCGGCCGAACCAGCGAGCCCGCTGATCCCGGCGGTCGCGACCTGCGTCCCGTCCTCGGCGTTCATCGTCGCCGCCGTCGTCGCGATGGTGGTCGTGGTCCCTGTAGCCGCGTGGCGCTTCTTGGCGATCAGAGAGGGAGCGCTCGCCATCAATGACTCCCAAGGTCCACCGGAACTCGTGCACACGCGGACGCGGCGGCGCGCTGTCCTCCTCCGATATGCTGGTGTAGTCCTCATGAAGCCCTAGATGAATGAGCACCCTTGAGCGAAGACCACGCCGCCCCGTCTCCGGCACCTGGGGCACAGCCGGTCTCGTTGGGAGTGAGAGGCGCACCACCCGTGGGATACGGCTTGGGTCAGCGGTCCAAGCCCAAAGGCCGAGCGTGGTGGCGTCCTCTTTCCGCGTGGTGCGGCTCAGGATGTAGTTGAGCTCGCACTTGTCACCGATCACCCGCGCCACAACCTCCTCGTTCCAGGCGTGCAGAGGGATGCCTTCCAGGTTGAGCTGGACGTGGTGTTTCATCTCGACGTGGTCAGCATGCGCCTCGAACCGCCAAGGCTTGATGTGGATGTCGAGGCGGCCATGCCGGAAGTCGCTACGGGCGGCGGCGAGGTTGCGGTGGTGCTGATGCGCAAAAGTGACAAGGAAATCCTCCGGGTAGTGCCGCACGACAAGCATGTGCTCGCGCGGCACCCCCAGCTCCCTGTAGAGCACGTCGGCGATGTCGGAGGTGGGGGTCGCGGGCCGATTTCCCTCGAGGCAAATGAGCACCGAGTTGGAGATCAGGTTCGCCCCTTGCGTCGCCATGTCAACAGAGGCCGAGACCACGACGCGGCTCTCAGCCGGCCGCAAGCGGGGGTCACCCGGGCGTGGCATCGCAGCAGCTTGACGACGAAGAGGCGGGAAGGTGGAGGTGCTAGAGATATTCGGTGGTGGAGCCGGCGGGTGTGGCGGGTGGCGACCAAGACGGCAGTGTCTTGCTCGGTGCCCGGGGCGGAAGCAGCGATGGCACTTGATTGGGTCTCTGCAGGCGGCCACGAGATGGTCCCGGGCAAGGCAGTTGAAGCACTTTCCCCAGAGGTGTTGAGGAATTTGAGGGCGCGGCCGTGCGATGGAGGGTGGTGGTTTTGAATGCTGCCGGGATTGACGGGAGGCTCGGCGTGGGCAGACCTGCTGCCAGCCCTGCTGCAAATCCTCTCCCAGGATCTTCTCATGATGGCGCCGAGTAGGAGTAGCAACGAGGCCAGGCGCATCAGTCACTTGCATTGAAGGGGGGGAGCAACTCTTCCTGGAGGTATCTGCCGCTGGAGGTGGTTGAGGCTGCAATAAATGGCGGACGCGGAGTGAGGATGGCCGAACGGTCCAGCAGCTCGGGCGGCGTCTCGAGCACCACATCCATCCCATCGGCATCACGACCGGGCGGCGGAGAGCATCCAGATCCGGCGGCCCCCGGCGGCGTTAGATCTGCCAGCGGCAACGTCCCCGGCGTGAACATGCGCGGGGTGAAGCCCATGGGGAGGGCGGCGGGAGGGGGAGGCGGCTGGAGGGGGCGGCAGGCGAGCGCGGCGGGGGTGGACGGCGGGGCCGAGGCGGCCGCCGCCGGGAGCGGGCGGTGGGGAGCCATTCTTTTCCTTAAGCACTACAACAACTGCACGGGATGAGTATCGAGGACTCAATGTGGTTTTAGCCAAAAGCTTACACATGCGGTCAATGTAAACCGATTTGTTTGATGACATGTTAGTGACATGACTGACGCATGGCATCCAGTTAATTGAAACCACTTGTAAAACCATCTAAGGTTGTGAAGTGAACGATTTATACGGCTTTCGAGTCCAGGGTTAAGTTGACTTTGGCTAGAATTCAGAGGTGAGAAGCAAGCTTTTTTGGTGGTATAAAACCAAAAATTCGAGTGGGAAATATTGTAATCTCACTAAACTTTCGGCGCCTGTGGGACTTTTTTTTTAGGTAACTGCATGCACGTCTGATGGAGAGATACGATTCTGTTTTTTAGGGAAGTTTTCCTGTTATCGATATGGGCAAGTACAGGAGGGAAAAAAGGGCCCGTTGGGTTAATTTATTCCATCTAAAAGGTAGGTTAGTTTAATTCTGAACTAGTTGAACTAAACGTTTTTGATCGGGATAATTTAACTCTGTTTAAACCAAGAGGTGCTTGACACCTCTAACCCACCATTTAACCTGGACCAAACATGATCTAAGCGGTTTAAAAACCCCGGTGATTTCGCTCTAGTTTCACCCCTGATCCTACCATAACTAGCGGTGCAACCCCTCAATGTTCTATCCGATAAATGGACGGACAAGATTCGCAAACTCTGATACATTAGTAGGACTAGGCAGGGAAGGTCCACATAGAAGTGAATGAGGCCCGTGCGTCTTTACCATATCGGAAAAGTTCTGTCAAACTCTGATAGTAAGATTAATCGGGGTGAAATCCACACAATATTCAATGAATACTGAAGTACTTAAACATGTCCTAATCAACAGATCAGACAACATCCCAAGTAACCGAAACATGTGTGTTTATTGAGCTGGAAAAAACATATGATACACACTCCAAGCAAGTACAAGTAACCCAAGCTTTCTGCCGTATAAACTGTAAAAACACAATCGTCTTCCCCTGCGTTTTCCTGTGCTATTCGTGATCAGATCAGAGCCAGGGTGTGTTGTAGAGTGGAGTGACCACCGTCTTGGTGTGCATGTACTTGTCGAGGGCGTCCATGCCCATGTCCTTGCCGAAGCCGCTCATCTTGCACCCGCCGAACGGGCAGTCGAGGTCGAAGGCGAGGTAGCAGTTGATCCAGATGACACCGGCCCGGACCGACCGCGACACCGTGTTCGCGATGTCGATGTTCTTGGTCACCAGGCCTGCGGCCAGGCCGTACCGGGTGTTGTTCGCCTTCTGAATTGCCTCCTCAACCGTCCTGCATTAACAATGATGCACATCCATTATTTCCAGGCTGTCAGGTCAGTTTCATCTGTGCCTACTGTCAGGTTGAAAATGGTCTGAAAAAACTGAATCTAGATGCCTACTTGAATTTCATGAGAGCCATCACCGGTCCGAAGATTTCCTCTTGCGCGATAGACATGTCATCCTGCGTGAAAGGATTATTTTTTGGAATAATTTAGCATGTTGTTCCTCTTTGATCATGGGCATGCAGCTGATCGACTAACTGAAAATGCCACTGTCCATGGCGATGTATTGAGTAGTAGGGAGTGCTTATGCCTTGACGTCCGTGAAGATGGTGGGCTCGATGTAGTACCCCTTCTCGCCGCAAGGCTTCCCTCCGGTGAGAAGCGTGGCACCTTCGCGTTTACCGACGTCGATGTACTTGAGAACCTTCTCGTATTGATCCTTGTCAACCTTCATAGCATTTGTGATCAAGTGATCATTACAGCTTTATTCTCTGAAAAGTAGATAGATGAAATTAAAGGTCATGGTCAGTACCTGAGGGCCTTGATGTACATGCGGGTTAAATGGATCTCCGACCACCGATTTCTTGGCAACCTCGATGGACTTCTTCACGAACGCGTCGTAGATCCCTTCCTGCACATATATGCGCGAACCAGCGACACAGATCTCGCCCTGTGACATAGCAGAATTGTCGAAGAGGTGATGAGCATTTGAGCCTTATCTGCTTCTGCCAGATGGTCTGGTCGATTACACGGTGAACAGCATACACATGTAGTACCTTGTTGGTGTATGTGGCAATGTTAACCAGGTTCACGGCCATGTCGAGGTCGGCGTCGTCGAATACGATGATCGGAGACTTGCCGCCCAGCTCGAGCGAGACGGACTTGAGGTTGCTCTTCGCCGCTGCCTCCATGACCAGCCTCCCGACCTCCGTCGAGCCGGTGAAGCTGATCTGCAACCATCACAAGTTAAGAAGCGTCAGCTAAAATTAAACCAACCTTCGGGCACCTGCCGAGATCACTAAAAATGAACGGTTTCAGATTACATATTAACGCAGGGCATCAGAACCTTGTCAATGTCCATGTGAGAAGCGATGGCGGCGCCGGCGGTGGGGCCGAACCCGGGCACGACGTTGAGGACGCCGTCGGGGACCCCGGCCTCCTTGGCGAGGTGCGCGTAGAAGAGAGCGGAGAGCGGCGTCTGCTCGGCGGGCTTGACAACCATGGTGCACCCGGCGGCGAGCGCGGGGCTGACCTTGAAGAAGAACATGGTGGTGGGGTAGTTCCAGGGGACGATGTGGCCGACGACGCCGACGGGCTCCTTGAGCGTGTACCCGTGGAGCGGGCGCGTCATCTTGAGCGTCTCGCCGTGGATCTTGTCGGCCGCGCCGGCGTAGTACCGGAGCAGGTTGGCGCCGCCGGGGATGTCCACCAGCTTGCCCATCTGGAAGAGCTTGCCGGCGTCCATCGTGTCCAGCGCCGCCAGCTCCTCGACGTGCTGGTCCACCATTTCGGCGAACTTGTGAAGGATCCGGCCCCTCGCCTGCTCATGCGCCAGAGGGATGTCATATATTGGCGGGAAGAGGAACTCGTCATTTGAAAAAGAGAAAGTAGCGGGCCTAGAAAATGTATCCGAGTTTGGCCTGGCCCAATTAGTCTAGTGATGCTCCTCGTAGTTTCGGGTTTGAATTCTTAACGGGTATTTGATTAGAGAGAAGGTTGTATTATACGTACGCAGCCGGGCATTCTTGGCCAGGGACCGTTGTCGAAGGCATCCCTGGCGGCCTTGACGGCGAGGTCGACGTCGGCCTTGTCTCCCTCGGCGATCCTGGCCGTCACCTCGCCGGTGCGCGGGTCACGGGTCTCGAACGTCTTGCCTGCAAGGTTCAACGCGTGGTATTTATAGTTCAAGTTGATTATTTTTAGGCATAGTTTAACAAACTGGATATAAAGTACACTTGTTGCTATGTGCAAAGAAGAAGAAGATTTTTACTACAAGGACTATATGTTCATAGTGGTGCGTACTAGCGAGTAATTAAATGGCCATGATTGTACAAGCATATTGTAGCTCTAGGGAACTAATTAGATCGCACCTCCTTAATTCATTTGTACGTGCATTCACAAAAAAATCATTTCTATTCTACTCGCAATTAGGACATCTCCAGTTGTGACATCATTCTCTTGTGTCATTCACATTATTTAGAGATGACAATAAAAATATGATATACGGTGGGTCATCTTTTAGTGTCATGTCTAGCAATTATTGTTCGTGTTATTATAAGAATATGTAGTGATTAAAATTAAACTAGAAACACATGATGAAGGAAAGACATCTGATACAATGGAGAAAATAGTCATTCATTATGTGTAAAGGGATTATCCCTTCACTAAGGGAAGGCATCAATTCTCTCTCTTCCAACTCAGAAAAAAATTCTACGTGACATTTCTAGGAAAAGGTTGGCATCACGCCATCGTAGATGCCCTTGAAAACTGTTGAAGTAGTGTAGAATAGGTGTACGAGTTGGATATAGAGATTTTTGTAGTACTGTAATAGGATACTATAAGGAGTATGGATATGGTAAAAATAGAGTAGGACTCGAACTCTTTTACCTTGGGCCTCCTATAAAAGGAGGGGAGTGTCACACCCTGATCTTTCCAAAACTTGCTTACCAGCATAACATCGCATGAAATTAGGACACCGCCAATACGCATGGATTTAATACACCAGAACCCACCATACACGCGTCATATACGCACATAAACCCTAACTCAACATATACACTGCATACGTCGATGCATCCGCGGCACACTGAAACCAACCAATCCTAAACCTAGGTGGAGGACCTCTCGAGCGTTCCCATACCCTCACGTCACCCTGCCGCGCTCAGAAAACCCTAACCTTAACTTCCGACCGTTTCCCTATATTTAGGTTTAAACCCTTCCGAAAACCTAACCGCGAGACCTAGCACTCCCCGGCCTCCCCAAAAATTTCGAGATAAATTGTGGAGCACCCAAACAATATACCTAACTCAAGTATAACATAAAATAATGATGTCCAGTGCAAAAATATGCGCAAATGAAATTATTAAACTTTAGGATAGAAAGAAGCATTCAACTGCAACTCATAGGGAATACATCTCGGAAAATCCTGATAAAATACTACAATGATCCCTACATTCCCAGGAGTCCAAATACACAAAAATATGGGCATGCCTAGTTTGAAAATATGGGATGACCGCCATCGAGCACCTTGGCTCTAGAATAATCCCTCACATGAAATGCTAAGCAAACCAGTGGGATAGTCACCAAGCCAAAGCTGTGAAGCCCCACCTCGATCTCCCCAACGTACCTAAGTTCTTAACTCCTATCAACAGTATACCATTTGTCTTTCACGTCTTAACTCCAGAGTTGACATCTCATGGCATGCGAGTACGGTGGCCTTGTGCACTGCAACTCGGTGCCTAACTCCACTATTTTTCTTGAACACGTCTTCCCCGGTACCAGTGACATGGCTTGACATCTCGGACATGCCACAGCAGCCACCGGCAAGGTCATGCCGATCGAGTTCACGCACTGGCCACGCCCCGGTCATGCCGCTCTGTGCATTAGCAGCACCAGCCGCGCCGCCGTTGCCGGGAACATCGGCCATTGCGCCATCTGGTGTCCTGGTCCGTCCTCAGCTCATGTCCAGCGTGACCCCACCTGTACCCTCGGGAATGCTATCAACGTGAACCCGGCAACCGTACCCGCGCCGTCCGCCGAGTGGAGCTGAGCCAACAACCCGCCGCACGCCGTGATTCCCTCCGACCTGTTCTCCTTCCTTGAGCCATCATCTCCGTGCCCATGTAGCTGCAACACCACCCATATGCCGGCCACGTCCCATCACCGGAGGAACGATAGCCAGCGCCAGCTCTCCCTCGCCGCCCGCCTATAAAAGGCGCCGAGCTCCGGCTCTTCCTCACTCCAAGCAGCACGCCTAGAGCTGCGCCGACCAACCCTCAGCCTCCCTCGCCGAGCCAACTGACACCGCCTCCCGTACTCCCCTAGGCTTCATTGGAGTAGCAGCCGTGCATTCGGGCTAAGCTCCACCGAAGACCGAGAGCTGCTGGACTGCTCCACCGCCGACCACCTCAACCGCCCCGCCGCCGGAATAAACGCGCTGAGACGGTAAAGACAGAACGGGTAAGGGCCGGCGCCCGACCAGGTTACCGCCTCCCCCTCTTTAAAGCTCATTAAAGCGGTTCAGACCGATCCCCACGTCTAACCAGTTAAAGGCGTGCCGACAGCTTCCGTTTCCAGCAGAGTAATGGCGCATTTACTCGGTCGGAAAGCGTATTTCTTCCGGTTTCTCTGTTTTAAATATTTCCAGAACCGGTTCAGCACTGGTTCGACCGGTTCAGTATGATCCCGACCGTTTTTGCACCCTCTGATTCTGGTTCTGGGATCCTGAGAATGAAACCAAACATTTCCATTTAGGGAGTTTTGGATTTGGAAGAGGTTTTGAAGCATAATCACTAGGGGATTAGGTTTATAGCAATTCTTTTATTAGCATAACTTCTACTATGTATATGTCATTTTTGAAGCAGCCCAAACCAAACATCTCACCCTCTCCAGTATACCCAAAATGCCTATAGTACTCGACAGATCGATAAGACAACTAATTTAGGAAGAACAACCTTGACGGCATGAATCTACTACGGTCTAAAAGCATCGTTACTTCATGTGATCTATATGCATATACCAATCATCCAGGATGATTCTTGTTTCCGTAGACCGGGCCTCAAACCCTAGAGCCCCCTATTAGCCGGAGTCCATGTATATATACACCTCCCCATCCTTCGTCCTAGACCACTCGCAAGTAAACAAACTCTTCTGAAAGGAATGGCGAATTGTTGTTCAAAACCCTAACCCTAACCCGACCAAAACCTTTAGCACCACACCTTAATAACATCATCCCCTTTTAACCCGCATGTTGTTTGGATTTATTGAAGTTGCTCTTTTTGTTTCTTATTTGCCGATTTTTCGACGTGTAGTTGACGGAGTCAGATACGTACGCGAAGAAGACCCGGAATCACCCCCACGACAGGAACAAGAACAAGAGTTGCCAGGCAAGCTTTCCCACCTTGAACATGTTGAATCCCATATTTGCTAAGCTTAATTATCTTGCTTGCGAACTTTGCATGCTATTTTAGTATTAACGGTATTTTATGCTAGTGTAGATATGTCCAGTAGATGCATGTGCCATAGGTTTGGAATCTGCCCCTTTGTAACCCTAAGTTTATCTAGTCGGTTGTAATCGACCGGCAAAGTAGTAGGAATATAGGCTTTAGCCGTGCTTAGATCTGCTGTAGTTAAAACTAAGTTTACCGTTACGATGGGTTTGGGATCAAAAACCCTCGGTTTGTTAAACATTCCGAGGAATCTTTTAAAAAGGAAATGTTTGATAAAATCCTGAATGAAAAGATGGAGGATTTTGATTCGGGTAAGAATGCTAAGGGATGTTGGGAGGTGGTAGAATAGCCGGTTGCTACTTGAGGTAATGAATGTTAGGGTAGCCGGTCGCTACCTGAGGTGATGAGTTGAAGTTGGAGTCTTGCTCGAATCGGTTAAGGACCGAACCTAAGTACCGCTGAATCAGTTCCCCCACCGTACGTCCACATGTCCTTTATGGGAAGGACTTGACTTAGTACCTCGTCTAATACTAGAGCTCGGAGCCGTGGGAAGTTAGGGTGATGTGCTAGGGTGGACTTGGGATCCCTAGAGGATCTTCACGGGACTACGTGGAGGTAAAGCCCTCAGTGAGTTCCACGTCTGTGTGGGGGTAAAGCTCTCAGTGGGTTCCACGTAGTACGTGAAAATATGGTTCGACACAAAGGTAGGGAGTCCCATTTTTGACATCCGGGATGCAAAAGTTGGGTTACCCACCTAGCGGGTCCAGCTCTAGTGTGAACACGGGAGAAGGGTCTCGTTATAATAACCCTGCCAGTACACCTTGTGAAAGTGTACCCGTTAGCGCTCGGCAATAAGGGTGAATTACATCTTGTGGGTAAAGTCGTACAACCTCTGCAGAGTGTTAAAAACTATTCGAATAGCCGCGTCCTCGGTCATGGACATGAACTGGCAAGGCCACACACTGGTTAGACAAGGTTTGTTTATGAAAGTTGGGCAATGGGATTAAGGACGTGGACATAATGTGTCCACAGGGTACAATTTACGCTACCCGGTTGGTAGTTAGGAATTGCTGAAGAGGAGGCTAGCTGCACTGCCCGGGGTAGTGCGAGCGAAAGCCAAAAAGGGTAGGTGTGACAGGCTGAGCTATCACGCGGAGGAAAAAGAAATAAGAAAGGTAGCAGAGACTACCCAGTTCGTTGAATGTGACTTGGGATGTGTTCGATTTCAAAACAGTCTTGCCATCTATTATCGTATTTAAGATCAAAACTTACATTTCCACATAACCTGCAACATAGGATAGAGTTTTTCTTTGTTATAAACCTTGCATGAAATGTTACCGTATAATCCTCCTGTGGGGAATGCTTGCGAGTACATTCAACGTACTCACCTGACTTGTTGATTTGGCCAGACGAAGAAGAAGAGTGGTGCTCTGAGGACGATGACAGTGACCACGAGGACTAGGGCGTACTCCCCCAGTCAGTTGCCTGTTGAGATGGGCATATTGATGGGTTATTAACTACGCTTTGTTGTTATTCCGCTGCTACTTTTATTCAGCCAATCAGCTATGATGTTGAATAAAGACCATAAGGGTCTATTTGTGTAAAATACTCGGTATTGTATGTGAACATTATCAAGTTCTTGTGTGTACTGGCTACTGATCCAGGGACCAGTATAGTAATCACGGGAGGCGTATCCGGCCCTAAAACCGGGTTCGCCACAGCTTGGCACCATACATTATAACTAAAGAAATCCAATTTTCGATGGGGGGGCGGTCTAAGGGGTGATCTTACAGGCAGTCAGACCTCTTCGCGAGATGGGCCAATCTGACAGGCGGGTGGGGCCAATCTGACATGTGGCCAAACCTCTCCTGAATAGACCCATAGAATCGGAGGTGACTCGAATCGACAGGGAGGCTGGTCAGAGTAGGGCGCTCGGAATTGTCGATGTAAGCATATTATCAATAATATGTGGGGTGGAGCACCCGCAAAAAGGAGTACCAAGGATGTAGACTTCGGCTGAACCTCGTCAACAAATATTGGTGTCATTTTTTTGCATGTTACCTTAGTAGATCCTACGATGCGCGACCTCGGTATTGCAACTAGTGGGACCACGCGGCCACAGTAGTTGTGGAAGTTAGTCATGGCATGATGCCATAGAGGCTAATTTAATAGAAACCAATGCGTTGACGTCTAAAAAATAAGCTAGCTAGAAAACAGTGTTTACAAGAAACCCCCGTGAGAACCAATTGCCACCAAGCACACAGAGACTATCGGCGAAGTGTTCTCACCGTTCCCTTGCGTCTCTTCTCCAGCATTTGTGTGGGCATTGAAGTGGGGATCTATTGATTTCTACAATATTGTCAGTTTTCTCTAGTGTCATATAATTTTCTCCTCGATCATTTTTCAAGTTTTGTTACCGTTTGGTGAGTTATTCACCAGATTTACTTTACCCGATTACTTATAGTGGATTTTGTCGGCCCGACTCGAAGATGATGGTCCTGCCTCACCATAGTTCTACATCGAGGTGAGTTGGTTGCAAACAAATCACCTCGATTTTCTTTAGAAGTTGAACATAACGCCATCACGACGTAGGTCCTACACATCAATGAAAAGCATGGACAATCTACTTCCCAGTATTGCTATTATTGACAATCAAAATACCGTTGTAATAATGGGAAGAAAGTCAAAAAGATTAGAAGTCCAACAGGTTTATCCACTCATCTACTTAATGATAGTATGTTGTCCATCTTTAGTGTTTAATATAAAAGCTGGATACTTTTGTACTTTGCTCGTTGAATTATCGATAAGCTGGCTACAAAACCCTAATGCATTATTGATTAAGAAAAAAACATCACATGACAATAACATCATAGCTTATTAAACTAGTTACTAGCTTCCACATGGCTAGACCGAATTAACAGTTCTTTTTGTTCTCAATACCTCTTAGTTTGTGATGAATGACTTCACCTGCACCCCACCGAATTGTTGGATATGATAATATATCGGTGTCTGGTACCTCCGTTTTCTGGCCAGCGGCAAAAAAAATTTGATCCGATCCCCACCTATAACTACATGACAGGATCGAGGATTATTTCGACAAGTTTTCCGCTGCGAATCTCCTGGATTTTGATCTCGTGAACCGTGGGGCCGTGATGCCAAATGTTCGCGCCATAAGAAACAATCCTCCAAGCGAGAGTACGAAAGGAGACACTGGACCGATACCTTTCCTGTAAACGCCCATCGATCACAGGACTCCACACACAATCATGCATGTAGATGCAGACAACAAGCTCGACAACTATTTCCTGGACCAGCAGGGATCTGAATTTCTGATTAGGTCTCTGCCACCCAAGGTAGCAAATAGGCCAAAGATCTACATCAGAAAAATACTAGTAATCTTCTTGCCTTTCACATGCATATAGGTTGTCTCCATCTGAAGATTATATCTAATCTCTTCATCTTGAGAATCATCCAGGCTAGCTTGCTTGTAAGATTGAATATAGTGTCTTCATTAATTGGGCTTGAAGCATGGATCAGTAGCAGCAGCCGGTGACTTGTGTGTTTTCAGTTAATTATTCACATGACCTCCGGTCAAAAAGGTATTCACATGACCAGTTAGTGTGCATTGATGCACATCTAAGTAATATCTTTATTGGGACGAGTACTGGAAATTTGGGTTATTAACAATCAGTAATTAACGAAGGTAACAATTGCTTTGCTTTAGGGCCTTGTTTGTTGTCTTGCCATGATGTGATTTCTGATTGTGAAGTTAGTCTTATCCCACTCTCAGAGTGGTTTTTATCGTGATGCACGTAGTGAAATGACACGGAAGTGGAGCTATGAAGTGTAAAACCCTTTTGAGGTGCTAATTACCATGTTTGCTTTACATTTGAACTATGAACAATGTTGACGATTACGAGAGCTACGTACACGGAGCGGATATTTTATATATCAACGAAACCCTTGCCACAGGTTGTTCGCCTAATCCAGGAATACACAAGTCTTTCAATGATGATTGAATCAGATTGCTAGAGTTTGATCAAGGGCCTAAAGGAGTTGGGGAGGGATTTGTCCGTGCTGGGCCTTCTGTTATATGAGTTCAAGTCAGCTCTCCATCTCCTGCCAGATTTTTCAGTTAAGCATGTGAAGAGAGATTGTAATCTAGTTGCTCATGAGCTTGCTCTTTGACTTTCCGGGAACCAAACCTTCCCCTCTGGGTCTTGGAAGATCCCCCGAACCTCTCTAAGCTCCTCGCTAAAGATTGTACTCTATTTTTCTATGAGTAATAGAGTTGCTATCTTTTCCCCTAAAAAAAAATGTTTATGAAGGCCCTCACCTCCTAGAACTATTAGACTACACGAAATTAAGCTCGTTTTAAACCATGGACAAGTCATTCTAATTCCCATTTTTCCTTCTTGTTTGCGAATTGAGCACGCAACGAAATCGATCGAATCAAGAAGCGTAGACAAAGCCACGCGATGAATTCGAGGACAGTACAAGTATACAGCGGTCAACGACGGGCATCCGAGGCTGCTCCAAAAAGGAAATTAGAGACGTAGTTTTCCAAGATAACGGTCGCGACATCGATGGGGCCTGATCAATACGCATGACGAAAGGTACTCCTCAGCTTTGACACCACCAGGGATTTCCCCCCAAATTAACAGCGTGACGTGTCCAAATCATATATTCTTCTTCACCTTTTATTGACTACTCGTGTATGTTAATTGTGATCCGGGAAATTATATGTTAATTAATTGGAGTAACGTGTTAGACAATCATACTGTGTTTGACGTCCTGGTAGATATGATAATCTCGTTCGCGCAACAATTTTTCGTCTTTTTTTCTAAATCAATTTTTTTCTATTCTACAGCTATTTTCATACTACATATTATAAAATAAATCTATCACAATAAGTTCAGTAGCCGCAAAGAAACACTCTTTGACCCAAAAGTTAGTGTACAATGACATGCGCTGGTCGGATGGAGGGCGAATGGTAAGGCGACACATGTGCAAAGCCTCTTCGTAATTTGAAACATGTGAATTTCACGCGGAGTATCTGCAAATATCTCTCGCGGTCCAAACGGCGCTTAATCATGCATCACTCCGCATAGCATGGATTTTCCATCTAGCTTATAAGACCCTGCACAATGCAGGTGCTTAGACAGGTGCCTCAGGAAAAAAATCTGATTTTTTTTGTGAGGGGTGCTTAGACAGGTGCTTAGGAAGAGTAACGGAAACAAAGTTTAGCACCCGGTGCTAGGCTGGTGCTTAGGGTGACACAGGTGACAGGTGCTTCAACCGGTGCCTAGCAAATAGTACTCCAAAAAGCACCAAATAGTACTCATATGAAGCGCTGCATTGGAGACAACAGATGCTAGAGTAGGTGCTACACGAATATTAAAGCAACTTAAGCACCTATATGAAGCACTCTGCATTGTAAGTCACATATTTTTTTTGAGACGCCACACTACTCTCTCTCTTTAAGCACCGGGTTATAAGCACCCTGCATTGTACATGGCCTAATAGAGTTCCCTGAATCTTGGTGCATGCATTATGAATGGTTCCTTTCATTTGGATTATACTAGCACTGTCACAAACATGAGTGAACCGTCTGGGTCCCCGTATTCCTGCAGTACCTTTGTTTAACCTCCTCATCCATCACCACCAGTCTAGAAAGGGACTCCTGGCATCCTAGTTTTTCCTTTTCTTTGAAAAAAGTTGCTACAGTTTGGAATATTGGCAACCACAATTTTTATTTTAGAATGCGCTGTGCGTACATATGAATATATCATTAATTAGTATATTTATCAAGAAACAGTGTACTTCCACGACTTTTACTGCCATAGAGTAACTAAAAAAGAGGGTAAAGAGTGAAATATATGTAACCGGAGACCGTGTCAGTGTGAGCCTACATAAGACGAATCTATTTCGAAACGAAGGAAGTATATTATTTTTTTAACTTAACGAAGGAAGTATACTTAATTTTCTAGGCTAGCTTACAACCAATGTTAATTTTGTGACAACCCAGAGATACCGGGCCGTCACTAGATTCTAAGTTTCATCCCTTGAACCAATGCGAGCAACTTGTCCGGTTCTCGGACCACTCACTCTTCGCCTCTGCCTCACCGGGGAATTTGCTACACACATAAACAGAATTTTGTTTTAAAAAGGCCCCTGTTAAACAACGTCGTCCATGCATCTATAAAATATATCGAAAGAAATGCTTCGAAGCACTCATATACATGTCGACTTGAAACGACGAAATGATTTTAACAAAAAAGAAGCACGCTCTGAGCTAGTCACTCCCAACGCAGGATTTCCGCATCGAACTTCGTCGTAGCAAGAGGAAGAAGAGACAACGTGCCGGGCTTGCGGCGGCCGGAAAACCTGACCCGAAATGCCGCCGGAACAAGCAGCAGAGGTAGGCTACCTAGCTAAGCTTGGCTCAAGAGGAAGGGAAGAAGACATCAGGCCAGGAGAATCGCGGGAGACAGGTACGTACCGGAGGCTGCGTCGACGAACTGGCCATTGATGAAGAGCTTGGTGAACTTGATCTCAAGCTCCGGTACCTCGAACCCCTTCTCGCCGTCCGTTGCTGCCATCGTCCGCTCGTCGCAGAGAGAGAGAGAGAGAGAGATAAGACAGGGGTGTGTGTGTGTGTGCGCGCGCGTGTCAGCGTGTCAGTGTGTGCGTTTGCGTGTGTGTGAGTGTGTGTTATGGGGATTGGGCTTTTTAAAGCGAAGGGAAGGCATAGAACCAATCAGCCAAAGGTGGCCAGACTACTTGTCCATAGGTGTGTCACTGTGTGAGCGAGCGGTGATCTGCCGTTTCCTTTCTTTTCACTTCCATTTTTATTTCTTTTTACACGATTAGCGCTTTCATTCCCTTTTTCGCTTTGGCCTTGGAAATGTACTGCTACTGGCCTTCCTGATCCAGTGACTGTCCTCATCAACGATGTCTTTGAACATTAAAATGATCGATGAGTTAGCGGATGGGGTGCTCGGGTCAGAAAGTGACAATTGGTACGGCATATCTTGTAGGAGGACGACGGCACCACAACGAATCTCAACTTTTCTTACTCCACGATTCTCGATCATTTATGTATTCACAATGCCGTTCAATTCCATGTTTTCACACACGAGCTCAAGGCCTGAAATCCCACGTGTTACAGTCGAGAGGGAGCTACGTGCTGAATACATACAAAAGTACTAGTACTCCTATAACAGTAGAAGTTCATTTGGTCATGTGCAGTAGCAGTAGCTAGCCACCAGCTGTTTTACCATCAATTTGTCAAGTGGATTCCCATTCGTGTTCCGTTTACATTGTACAAGTTTCTGGAGTGTCCTCTCTAGAAGGCCGGTCGTTCCAAGTGTGCGAGTCATCTCGAAATCAAGGCGCGTTCGTACGCGTCAATGTCAGCACGAGATTAACAACGGCGCATACATCAGAGTGATGCGCCGGCCGTTGACGAGCGCGGCACGGGGAAACGAGGGAGCTACATATATGGCGTCTCCGGCGAAACCACGTCTGCGTCCCTCCATCCATCCGAAGTCAGCATCCGGGTAAGTCCAGAAAGGTTTTTGGTTAAGAGTGCGTGTCACACTAATGTCTGTTGCATCACAAACAGGAAAACGGGGCAGTCGCGGAAAAAGGTGAAGTCTGTTTTGGTGCATAGCATAAGCATGAATAAGTTTACCGGACATTGCGTCTCACTTGGCAAAGTCGCGGCGAAAATATTGGACCTAAATACATTGTTGCTATGAACTAATTATCCAGTGGAAGCCACCCTCCCGGTGAAAACCCTGCTCAAACCATCCGTAGAAGTTCTAAGAAACTAGTGGCAAACTCAAACACCCCACCCAATCACCCATCCGGAAGATACACAGGATGCCCACATCGCAACGGACAGTATGGCACAATCCACACGATGTGGCCATCTCCTAGCCAAAGAACAGAAACGAGGGAGGATACAGAGAGTGTGACACTGGGAAAGAGATGGATGGATCTGCTGTACCCTGCAAAGGACAACAAGTGACCAAGAAGTGTGATAAAAAAAAGAAGAGAGTTTATTAATTCCAAAGGAAAAGTAGAAAGGCGAGGAATGACCGGGTCACCAAATCTGATTTTGAACCGAGCAATGCGCAACCTGTCAGGCATAAAAATTGGTGGTGTTCTCGGAACATGCTGGTAGAATCTTATTGCTTTTTGAAGTCCAACAATCGAAGCTCCAACATTCAGTTTTTTGTTCCACATATCCCACTTGAGCGTTGATTCATGATAGAAACAATTCACGAGTCAAACACATGCCTTCCATTACGTTTAAACTTTCCACAGCATGGTTCGACATACTTTCATCCTAACTTTTCAAGTTAACTTCGCTCAGATTCCATCCAAGCAACAGAAACATCCCAGGCGATATACAAGCACTGGATGGCCTTTACAGCTGCCTTGGTCAATGGTTACTGTAGTGCGGTTACGAAACCAGGACTGGAAAGCGACTCCGGTGCACAACTCATAATGTACAAGTGCCATCCGGTACAGTAACCTTCCTAGAAGAATTGCTAATGTACATTACACCGGGTGACTGAAACAACTTATCACCACCGCAAGCATTTTAGCTCAGCTTACATGATTTTTATGGTAGAGATCAGCTCAAGGCATTCTGTTCTGGCCTTGTGCCTACTTCTCCAGGCTTTGTTCTTGGCGTAGATATTGGTGGCTGGCAGAATCAAAGCAAGTTGAAATAGTCATGTCGGAGTTGGATTTCTGAAGAATGGATGGTCTAGAGCTTCTTGGGCAGTAAGGCGCTCTGATGGCTCAAATCTTAAAAGACCATATAGCAAGTCCGCCAGTGATGCCCTCGAATGGTCAGCATTCCTCGCAACCAAGTCCTGAAGTTTCAGCCCACATAATGTTGCAGTTATGTAAATTGAACCATCTCATATTTCAAAACTGTTCATCTCATATTAGGTTACATTCTCACATTCTTTAGTTGCAAATTAATAATTCTACTAGCCAGCAGCCCAGCACCTAATATTCGGACTAATAGAACACAATATTCCGGATTAATAGAACTACAAAATAACATTGGTAACTCACTGTATACGTGGGACTTATTACGTATTCTATTTGCACTCCAACAAGCTCAACTAAACTATGTGTTAAAATATATAAATACGCAGTGTCACACATAGTCTTTAGCCAGTGGAAGAACACTTATCTATCCATGTGCAGTTACATATGTAACTTCTCTATCCATGTCTGATTATTTTTTTCAACTAGTAGCAAACATAATAAGAAGCTAAACTAGGGACAAGAAAAATGCACAACTGTGTTGAAAATTAGAAAACATAACTCAAATGATAGATGAGCATGGCTAAAAAAACTGAAAAAGCATAATCAGGGGAACCAAAACCTTTAGCCGATGTAGTTTTCTGACTGCTCTGATGCTTTCTCTAGTAACAGCACCTTCAGGCCAATTTAGACGTGCCCCTCTCCTAAAATATTTCTGAGCTGATGAACTGCATATTCCAGGTGATGTACAGGGCGTAAGTGCAACAAATGAGTATAAAATGAAAGAAATAATAAAGAAAGAATTGCGAGCAATACTCGATAGCATATTATAGACTTAGATGCTCTCTAAGCTTACAGAAAGATGTACAGGTTTAAGAGTTTAGAACAGTTTCATTCTTTAAGAATAAAAAACTAAGAAAGTAGCATTAGCAGAAGCAACATAACATGTTAATATGTTTAGAAGAAGCCTTCCAGCACATGCTTGCAAAATTTACCGTTATGAGAACCATGGATAAATCAACACAAAATAGATGCAAGCTAAGAGTACTGGTGAGTAGTAAACAAGTAAACAACTATAAACTGTAAAATTCAAGGAACTACGAGCAAAAGAAGGTTGGATTAAACATAAAAAAGAGCAAAAGAAATACTCCGCTATAGTGAGATATTACATACTAAGAAAACAGACAAATCCAGGGTTCCTTTTGCAGGTAGGACGTGCCAATCTTTTAAAAAGTCTGTTAAGAAGATTTAATAAATACAAAAGAGAAATGTATAATTCATTATATCAAGCAAATAACCAAATAAAGAGAAATTGCTTCTAAAAGCTAAATTGAACACATCATTTATTAATTGGTTTGTTGAAGATAGCAAAAGGAGAAATGAAAAATGATCATCAAATTAATGGTATGCTGATGGTACGATAGCAACCTAGCTTTCCGTATCATGTGCTCGGGTAGTGGTCCCAAAAACCCTCTCCATCATTGCCAGGTGTTCCAAGTTTTCATGTGTCTGAAACAATGCTTCCCCCTAAATATGTTTAGGGTTAGGAACACATAGACTAAGGTAAAAGAGGAAACAGAGGCATGACAAGCAATCTAACCGAGCATAGCTCAACGAGAATGCAACCAATGCTCCAGATATCACATGGCAAACTCCAGCCTAAGCCTGCCATAGGAATATTCACAACATCAGAACTCAACATTCCCCTCTAGGAGAAGAACCATTAGCAACTACTACAGCAGTTGACCTCTGGGAGGAGAACCATAGCAACTACCACAGCAGTTGATCTAACCTCAATGAAACAGGAGAAAAAATAAATTCTTACTCAACAGAGAAAGAACAGAGGTCAGTCTAATCAATTTTATCAGTACTTCAGTACAGTAGCATAACTTTAGCATTGTGCAGGTTTCAGCTTGACATATATAGAACAAACTGTACAATTTAGACCAACAAACACCCACTAAATAACTATTTTTGTAAGACCTACGATCTCATTAGGACCAGAACCATCAAATATGAAACTGAATATGTTCTTAGAAAGACCACTGCAGAAGGGGGGAGATGAATTGGATATGTTTGCTAGTACTTCAATGTAATTCAATCTTCAAGCTCATATGTCAAGGGCGATATACAAACTAGACTCGAACAAACAAGCAGTGTTAATCGATACCACAAAAAGCACTAGATATATCCATCCTACAAACTCCCTCTTCTCTCATCGGGAAGAGACATGACCATCTCTAAAATCTTGCCAAACAAAAGATAAAAGTTAAGAAAGAAATGAAGAATTTTTTTGTCAGATTCCCAAAAAGCTCACGTATAATATGCACAGTTACTATTCTACATAACCAATTAGTACTCAGAAGTTAAAGCAATCAATCAATGAAATGTCTGTAGACTGTGTGTCATCTTATCTTCTGTCATTGGCCCAATAATTGATCAAATTTGACAGAGCTTTCTCACTAGCCAACACTATTGTGGAAATGGCAATAAGTTGTCTTCTCGATAAGGTTGTCATTTATAACTAAATAAGAGTACCAACTGCCATGCATCAACTTGGATTCCTAGGATTATAAAGTGTACATGTGTTTTCTGCTTTACAAGCATATTCAAGAGCACAGAAACCTATACCTCAAGCAAGATGAAACAAAAGCAAACCTTCAAGAATAACCAATTTACCTAAGATTATTTCAGGTGCCCTGTAATGCCTCGTAGAAACAATCGAGCTATGTTCCTGATTATCAAAGGCGGTACTACCAAAATCTATCAGCTTTATGGCACTGGACTTTGGCAAGCACTTGAAATGCATCTCATCTTGTGAATTCTTCTGTACAACCCCAAGTGATCATTCAAGATAACTGCTAATACCGTATGCCTAATTTCAAAATAGCAGATGATTACGACAAAATTGGTTGAGATTAGGTACCTTGGAACTTGGAACCTTTATATATTCAGAAGACACAAGGAGTATGTTTTCAGGCTTCAGATCAGTGTGAATAAGGCGTAATTCGTGCATATCTATTTTAGAAGAAAGAAAGGAAAAGATGGTCAAGCATGCACCCTTCACAACAAGAGAAGAATGAATTTGCAAATACCAAATTTGTTAAGAATGGATATGCAGAATCAAGTAATCACACACATGCTACAGATTCCAACAGTTGCCGTCCAAACTCCCGCACAAGTTCCACAGGGAAAGGCTGGTATCTATTTCTCTTTAGAAAATCATACAAGCTTGGCCCAAGCTTCTCAAATACCTGACAAAACCATTGATATCCATTGAATAAAAGTTATCTTTATTTTGTTTCCATATCAGGGAACCTTCATGAGCAAAGAGCAGCAACTGCTTTATAAGCATGCAAATCTTATTACAAGTATAGTATCATGTCATGTGTAGCAGCATCTCTCATTCCGTATGAGTAAGAGGTACTGGGAGGGCCGATAAAATAACTTGTTAATAAACAAGGCATATAAACAGGAATGCAATGAGTTATTGGAACTGAAAGTGAACATATCAACAACTAACACTTGGAAACAACTTGTAGATCTAGCATAAATGAACTAAAAATGAGACTTACAATGCATATATGATTGCGATAGTCAAACCATCTTTGAATTTGGACACAACTGGCCATCAAAGAAGAACCGTCAAGTGAGAAATAGAAAAGAGTAAGATTTTAGGGATTAAGTTTGCTGAGACACCGACAGGGATCTGTATCTCTCATTTTCCGCTAGGCGATTGAGCACATCGATCTCAATCATTGCAGCATCCCGATACTTCCGGATGCTCCGGACAACTTTTATTGCAACATATTCACGTGTTTCACGATCCCAGCATTCCAAAACTCGTCCAAAAGTACCTATGAAATTCCAACTCATGTTGCTCTTCATTAGAATAATAGCGAAAAACACTGAGTACAAGAGAAGATGGCATATTCCAGAAAATCCGAACCTTCTCCCATTTTGCTCAATATTTTGTCTGCACGACCAAAAATGATACTGTCAACAAACAACCATGGAGAACTTGAATAGCTAACAAAACTACGGTCTTTATAGTTTTAACTTAGACCTATCACTAATACCGCGGACAAAGCAAAGTACATAGGCAAATCAAGTTTATATAACCACAATAGGATCAAACGGGAACTTTTCTTCATCATCCCCTTTTGCCTAAAACAGAATAAACAAGTTCGACACAAGGAGATCAAAAATTATTCATGCGATTGTGGAGGTGAACTTTAGCTGAGTAAGACAAGAAAAACACAACCAACTAAAAGAAGCAGCCGCCAGTTCCAGAGAGGGTCTAAGACCACTCAAACAAAGCATAAATAAATATACCACGATTAGTTACAAATTGTATATACACAAACAAGTATTTATCCGCCATTTTTCGCAAAACTGTGTATACACAAACAAGTACTTATCCACAATTTTTGGCAAAATTATGTATACATAAATAACTATTTATCCCCTCGCAAAAAAGATTACAATTTGTAACAAGTACTTATCCACGGTAGCTCGAGGAGCTTAACACGAGACCTAAGAGACGAGTGCTTACACCGGCGGGTCAAGTTCTCGCCGAGATCAAACACGTAGTGGCCGTCGCGGTCGTCGTCCCTCCACGGCGGCGACGCACCGCCCCTCGTTACCTGCAGCACCGGCGACACGGCCAAATCCACGTCAGTACAAACACCGAACACCCCAAGACCTAACAGTAGGCGTAAGTACCCAGACCAAAGGATCATTACCACCTCCCGCTCTGGCGGCAGCGCGCCGGCGCCGTCCCAGTCTTGACGCGTGCGCTTCCGCGACCGCGACGACTCCATGGATTCCGATTCGATTGGGAGGAGAAAACCCTAGGGCTGGGGCGCGCAAATGGCGGGTGGGAGTAGTCCGTGCGGGTGGGGAGGCGTGGCGGGCCGGGGCCGGGGCCGGGGCCGGGGACCCGGTTACAGCGAGTGGGAGTAGGACGAGTTGCCGACGGACAGGCCTGGGCTTTCATCGGCTTAATGGCCTTCGATGCTGGGCCTTTAATTGTGGCCATATGTACTGTGCTCAGGCCCGTCCAAGTTTGTACGATCTTTTCCTGCTTCATTTCCCTCCTGAGAAGAAGAGCGCCCCTACGGAGTGAAGCCGAGCAGTAGATACCCTCCCGCGCTGAAACCTGCCGTGCGTGGAGCGCACCGTGTCTCCTCTTTTCGTGGATCCACCCGCCATGTGCTTTCCATTTTTCTTCCACTGCCGCGGCCCTCCATCACGGGACTCGCTCCTCGTCTTCATACGACAACCCCATGCCTATCTCCTTTCCCACATATCCTCCCTGTCCCACGCACCGCCGCACCCTATCATCTTTGTCAAGTCTGCGAACGCTCCGTCACGGTTTTTATTATCTCCAACGACGGACTGTGATATATTAGGTGTCTCACCATTATGGTGATAATGACGGCGTAGATGGTCAATGGCACGATGGTGCAGCAGCAATAGCGACCAGCAATGCACAGGGCTCCACCTCTAGCAAAACCTGAACCCTAACCTTCCTAGGGATGCCTCCATTCACCTCATCCATCCTCTGGCGATGCCTTGATGGAGAAGGAGAAGGGAAGGGGAATGAGAAGAAGGAGTGGCTGCGAGCTCGAGAGAAAAAAATACGGTCGTATCGTGTGATCATGTCGCTCCATGTGGTCTATGTGGAGAGGCCTTATGAAGGACACGTGTCGAGCATGGAGCGGCTCGGTAATGACCACCATATACATGAGGAGATTCAGTCTTGGACACACCAAGGGCGAAGGAATTCAATAGTTACATCAACACAATCTTACGAAGGATGGATATTTCCATGCGAAACAATTTCATCACAAAGTTAGTGGGAACCCTTTACTTAAAAATAATTTCTTCGATGCAGAGAAGCACAGACTATCAGATGGATGACTCATGGGAGAAGTTGATGCCACTTTTAGGGCTTCATCTGATAGATGATGGGCTTAAGTTCATTCATGTCGAGGTATCCAGAGACACCTTAGATATGACCCATTTCTACTAGCCTGGTATCTCCCATGTGAAGCTCGGTGGGACCATAGGGTTGTACCCAAGGCTTTCGACTCTACACAGGATCTTGAGAAAGACCCTTGATATCAAGGTCGATGATGCTACTAACATTAGATCATACAACTCGACCCTCTACTACCTCAACAATGGCACCCGCTTCAATGCAATAGAGTATTTGTATGAGGCCATTCGCATTGCTTTCATGGAGTAGAAGAGATCTTTTTCATTTGCTCCTTACATCCAAAGTCTCATCAACTCTAAGCCGGACAAGAAATTGTTCCTTAAGGTGAAGCATGAGACATACAAGTTTAGGAAAAAAGAAAATGTTATCAAGGCATCAGGGCCCAACATCAAGCATGCCAAGTCACCATTGAGGCCCCCAATTACTTTAGTTACTGGCGTCCCTGCTTCAACTCTAGCTCCATCCTCTTCAGCACAGCCTTCCAATGGTGCCAAGCTCGATCTAGCCCTTGCTTCCCTCTGGATTGAGGAGAGTCAATGTCTTTGGGTGGCGAAGCAAATCAAGCTAGAGAAAATGGTAACAAAACTCGAGAACAATTAGATGTGCATGGCGAAGAGCTTGAGGGCTTTCCTAGAAGCAAAAGCTACCAAGAAGTAGAAGAATTTATGCAAGCAAAGACTACTAGTTTTTGCCTCCTCCTCCGACACGGAGAGTGACTCTGGACCCGCTAGTTCCCATGTTGAGGCTATCACTACGGCGTCTTGCTCACCTACATGGCAGTCTCTACCTCTAGCTTCTTCAACTCCTGCTCCTGATGCTACCGCACCGACCCTGACCGTCGACACCACCACTCCGATGATTGCTGCCTTTGCACCGCCTTCTTCGCAGGTTGACGTTGCTTCCGAGGCTTAGCTAATTCGGTTGTAGTTCATTTTTCTCTCTTTTTGGTGTCTTGATGCCAAAGGAGGGGAGAAGAGAGTAGTACTAGGCTAGCTTCAGTTGAGTAGAGAGGCTTTAAGAGTTACAAGACTTTTTTTATATTATGTTTCATGGTACCATGAAAACTCTATTCTTTTGTGGTGATAACATAGATGCTTGTATCATATGCACTATGCTACTTTCATGCGCATATATCTTAGTGCATCTTTTTTCATGACCATCTCTTGTGCATAGTACTTTCAACATATGCTTATCTTGAACACTATGCACGCTATGGATTCCAAGATATAGGGGAGATCCTTCGCTTTCTCCATGACATGCGTGTTTGCATTCAAAAGCAATATTAAATAATATACATCTTTAGGAGAGCTCACTCTATACCTTGGAACCAAAAACAACTTCATGTAATCTTTTCATTAAAGCTCAAAAGAGGGAGATTGAAACTGCATATTGGCCCCCTAAGTGGGTTTTAATGATTAATGACAAAACAATTGAGGAACTAATGTGTGCATCAAGATGTTGATAAGGTATTTAGTCCCTAAGGCAAGTTGAAACAGGTGTTGACGACCCCTAAAAAGATTGAAAAAGAGATGGCATGAAATTAAAAATATTAAGGACCTTCTCTAGTCCTTTTTAGTGATCCAATGATCATATTGAGTATAGAATAACCATACTATAAAGGGGGGCTATTCAACAGCATGGAAGGAAATAACTTGCTAAGTGCTCAAAAGAAATCCATCTTAAAAATCTTTAGAAACTCTCTACACCAAATTTCAGTGTTCATCCAAATGTCTGGCATGTCTAAGCTACACCTTTCGAGAAGTGCTTTTCTCCCGAACTAGATGTTGTGTTTGAATCCTGGAACCTTCGAGCGAGGTTGTCTGGAACCTCCAGATGATGTTTCCTTATGAATAACAATTAGACTTTTAGGGCTCCTATATAAGCCACCACCCCTCCTGGGTGGAGATCATCCTTTGCGTCACAAATCATGTGTTGTATTATAGTTCTCTTCTTTCTTGCCTTCTTGTGAGAGATTTTGAGATGGAGAAATCTTGAAGAATTGGATTTAATTTTTATTGAGCATTTAAGCAAGAGATCACCTCCAAACAAAGATCAAGTTCCTATTGCTCTTAGAGGTTGGCACCTCCTAGACGATTAGAAGTTGTTCCAAAGTCTTCAAGCTAGTGTGTGAAGAAGCCAAGAAATTTATGAATGTTGGAGTTCGTCTACCGCAAGGTGATGAGCTACCAAGAAGAGAGAGAGAGATTTCGCATTGGCAAGACTCTTGAGGAAAGATCATGTTTTGGTACTGGCTTCGATCGTAAGATCAAGTTTCCTCAACAGAGATGTAAAGTCTCACCAAAGGCTCGAAGTTCAACAACAAATCATCGAGTCACCCTTGTTTACAAGCTTCCTTTCCATTCTCACCATATCTTGATGTGTGATTGCTTAGCTTAGTTATCTTTTTTACTTATGTGTCACTTTAGAAACTAGCATGTTTAAGATGTCTTAATTTCATTAGATAAAATATTCCTTGATCCTTCAGTAGCCCCCCTCGGCATCTTCTCCAAGCATGAGCACTGCTGATGCATTTAGAGCGGAGTGGCTGCAAGGTAAACTCCCATGCAAATTCTTTTGTCTACTGTAGAGCATGGGATGTTGCTACTCTGTTCTATGTTGTTTCGGTTCGTGCACTTGCTTGGAGATGTTGTACAGATCAAGGCCCTTTTAACTCCCTTTAACGTCGATGGCCAGTTTAGTTGTCGCATGTTAGGCTTCCTTTTGCCCAACAGCTATGCGTCTATGCAAATAGTCCGTGGAGAAGCTGACTGCTCCAAAGTCTTCACCAGCGATGTTCGAGCTGCTCACTGAGGGCAGATGAGAGAGCCCATATGGTCAAGCCTTAGATATGACAAAGCTGGTAAATTTCCAATTGAACATGGTAAAGTATATTCCAATAAGTAGCTCAATCTCCAACCTCTTGTGCACACGCCGAAGTGATCGATAGAAGAGCCACCGACATGGCATCAATTGACAAGCACAATAAAAGAAGATCCTTAAAGGTTTGGGTAGCTGCTTCATGCTGGACTTCACAACCGCCCAAGCTGCTGGCTCCTGCCTCGACCTTCAGCGAGTCTTTGGTGTCTTTCGTACTTCATGTGTTATACTATGTACACTGCTGTGTGTAGCATGTTGTAGCCCTGGGCTTCTTAATTCAGAGTAAGATTCGCCCTTACTACCAGAGATTGACAGGAATGATTTGATCGCTGTCGCGGTGTGGTACATTTGGTGGGAGAGATGGCAAGCATCACACGGTGAAAGTGTTCAGCAACCTATCTATTCAGCTTAGGTGATTGCAGCTTTGGTGTCGAACTATACCAAAGCCAGGAAGAAGAACACCGGAGTCATCAGGAAAGGCTGGCAAAAACCAAGGGAAGGATATGTTAAGCTTAACATTGACGCCTCCTTTAGTATTGACCAGGGAACATGCGCTACAGGAGCGGTCCTTCGCGATGATCGTGGCTTCTTCACTGCGGCCAATAGCTGTGGCATTCCCCATGTTGTTGATGCTCCTTCAGCTGAGGCTCGGGCATTACGCGATGGTCTAATTCTTGCTGGACAGGTCGGCTACACCAGACTGATTGTCAATTCGGATTGTATGGAGATGGTCGAGGTGATGCAAGATGGAGGGAACTCCATTGGCTAAGTTGCGGCCATCTATGAAGACTGTACTTTTTTGTGTCGTGGCTTTGCTTCTCTTGCTTTTGATCATTGTGCTAGGGAAGCTAATAGGGTGGCTTATGCTCTTGCTTGTAATGCGGAGGGTCCTCAGTCGACTATCTGATGCGAGGAACCTCCAGTCTTTATAGCAGCCTTAGTTATTGACGATGTAACTATTGTTTGAGTTTCATAAAGTTTGCCACGAAGACCTGCTTTCCCTCAAAAAAAAAGAGAAAAAAGATATCATAAGTTTACCAGCTAGTAGCGTGACCAACATATGCAAGTGAAAGGTTATGAATCCGTCCACTTTATTTTGTATTATACAACATCAAATAGTACATTTTTTTAGATATGATGAAATGCATTATACATATATGCATTCATGTTGCACATATCGGTCAATTATATATCATGGACACATGAAGTAAATCAATTAATGAACACCGATGATGAACTTATCACGTCGTTACATCGCATCAGATCAGGAGAGGGGGGGCAAATTAATTCGGTCGCTAGAGCAGCTAGCTAATATGCGAACGGGAAGTACTTAACAAGTCTTCTCTTGCAGCTCCGACCAGCACCATGGATGGATGGAGAAATTGCGACTAGCTAGCTTTGTTCTCTCCAATTCAGTGCACGATGTACGTGACGAAGAGTGCCACGAGCATCAAGACGTAAGCGACCACCTGATCAATCGCCTTGGCTGCAACCAACAAGAAATGAATGACTGATCTTTAACTAATCTTCCTCCAGTTCCCTACCTAAAACATGTTATTTGAACATTCAAAACTTTAACTATAAATATCTTTAAAAATATTTATATTAAATACTTAAAAATCATATGCGTGAATTTATCTTAAAAAGTACTTTCACAACATATAGTTATTTTTATTTTATAAACATGTTGTTGCAGAAATTAGTGGTCAAGTTGTGCTGAAAAGACTCTGTCAATATCCAAAACGACAGCTTTTAGGGAACCGAAGGAAGTGGTATCATAACAATACTAGTCATCATCCTCATTGTCGAAGGAGGAGATAATTACTCCAGTTAAGAAACAATAGGGGTAATTAAGCAAGAGAGTGTCTATTTAGCAGTCAACTATTTTTAATTGGCCAACAATCACATTTTTCTAGCCATTAGATCTTCGTCCAAGAGCCCAAGTTTCACCCCTCTTTTTATATATAACCTTCACCCTAACTCTCTCCTCTCTTTCCCCCAGCCGCTACCACCCTCATCTCCTCCCTCGATTCCGACGGCTATCGTCGCTGTTGTGCTCGGCGGCGGCTGCCCTGGATCAAGCATTCCATCTAAACCTTTCCGGCTTTGGCATCCGTACCCTAACCCCTAACCCTCCAGCGAGCCTCTGCGTTGTGCTCGTCGTTGCTGGCTCCGTCTTGCCTTCACCGGCATCGCCGCCTTTGCATTGTTGCCAGCTCCGGCTCGACGAGCCTCGCCTCCTCCTAGCGCGGCCGCCTCCGCATCATCGCTAGCTCCAGCGAGTTTGCTGCGCGACCGGATATGGAAAAGAAGAAGAAGAGGGAGGAGGCGGGAAAAGAAGATTTGACAAGAAAAACTGAAATGGTAGTTGACTGTTTGCAGATCCGTCAAGGAAAACGCAGTAGAAACGACGGTGTGACAACGAGGACCACGAGGCATCAAGGTAAAGCCCAGAAAGATGAGGAGTACTAGTAGTAATTAAATTAGGAACTCACCGTCCAATCTCCAGTTGTTCCCGGCGGTGGCGGCGGCCGTCGCCAGAGAGGCTGCCGTTGCGTGGCAGAGGCTGGTATGCAGCAGCGCCGCGAGTAGCAGGTAAGCCGGCAGAGTCAGCCGCGCCATCAACGAGCTCATGATCGATCGAAAATTCCAAGAATTCAATTAATAACTGTTTCTGTTTTGTACTATCGAAGTGAGCGGATAGCCAGATAATTTAGCTAAGTAATTAACAAAAGATAGCTAGCTCGATTCGAGACGGGTAGAGGTGGTGTAGTCGATCGTCGTAGCGGTGGTGCGTGCATATATATTTATACTCCAGGAATGCATGCAGCGAGGCAATTGCATTAATGAAACGGGCCCACGTAGGCCGGCCGCGCGCGCATGTCAAAGTTAGCGGGAACGGACGTAGACACGGGCTCGCAGACCATGCATTCGTGTGGTTTGGTTTGCTAGCTTTTCCTTTCGCGCGTACGTACGTGGACGCGGTCTATTGTTTCGTGCTGTACGCACTGCACACTTGGCCGGCGTTGGCGCTTGCTTAGCCAGCTTGCAGGGCGCGCTGATTGATGTACTATGGTGGTACAGCATGCAGCGCAATTGTGCAACGCAACACGTACCTTCTGCAGTTTGCATGCAAGACGTCGTGTCCTTGTGTAAAATGAGAAAATAGTCAGGCTGGATGAGTGATGACTGGCTAGCTCGCTCGCCTAATTAATGAAGCCAAATTTTGCAACCACGGCCCGAAGTCACACTCTGAGTTTAAAACCTGCCCACCGCTTCACCTAATTGATTTTGTGGCAATTTGCACCCTTACAAGTCCTTCGAAATCACGAAAACTTTTCGGGTGTATAGTTAAAAAACCATCCACAATCACGCATTAAAGTTTTATTTAAAATCCTAAATGTACGTTGTGAGATGAAGTGTGAGCCTACAACTTGTTGACCAAAATAATTATGTCCATTTTTGTGTTTTGCAAAAGAAAAGGGAGGGTCTAATACAACAAGCGTAACTATGCACAATTTATTTTTCTGTGCAACACAGATGAATATAGTTTTGGCCAAAATTTACAGGTTGACTCTTCTTCTCTATTGTACATCTATTTTTTTAGGATTTCTGAAAACTTGGGAGTGTGTTTGTTGGATATAATAGGGATCAGATATACCCACCATTATTTTGGTATTTTAATTCCTCAACAGAAAGGCAACATATAAACGTCTTTTGTAATATGTGTCAGTTATATATATCACGACAGTTGTATATACTAAGGGTCTTAGATATAGATATGCTCATGCACTAGGTTCTTAATTCACCATTTAAAAAGTCACAAAAAATCCGGAATGATTTGACAAAATTCACACAATATGCATCTACCATGCTGTAAAATTTTAGGTCCAAATTCGACCCATGCGTCAAGAATATAATTTTTTTTATTGTTGTAGTTAGTACTAAATAGTACCAACACTGCTCATTTTAGATTTGGTACTATATACTCACAGCTGAATTTATCTTTTTTGTGTCTTGATATGTTGATCGAATTTGGATCTGAATTATTATGCCACAGTAGATACATGTTATATGAGTGTTGTTAATTTTTTTTTGAGAATTTTTGTGAATTCTCTTGTGTCTTTTTAAATGTTGAACTGAAGGCCTATGCACCTAAAGCCACTTGTGCACACAAGTCGCTCCTACGTATCCTGCGCGCGATTGTACATTTGCAAACCAACATAAATGTACCTCAAGAAGATATGTACTGTTCGTCAAAAAAAGAACATCACGTATGCCACAAAATAAGTTATATTGGGGTGTTTCTACACTTAATTAGTTAAGGGTAACAACTAGCAAGCGGGTCTTTTTGCTATTTCCCGTAATCAATCGTCCGTGTGGGCAATATAAACCGACTGTAGATGTATCGATGGGAAAATTTCAAGCTAGCTACAACACAGAAAATGACCAATTAACTTTTGTAGTTCAGTGATCAGTACCTATCGGCTTGACCAAGTCGTGCAAGACCGGCAGAAAGAAGATTAACTAACCAGTAGTTATGATCTGGTCATCGCGTGCGTGCGGCCTCTCTAGTACTCATATAATCTTGTCCTGTTGGCGTGCGTGAACTCATCAGCCGGTTACCCAGAGCACTTGTACAATCATTTCCATATCATGCACCTATGAACTTTGCTGATGCACAGGAGAGAGAGATAATGAGGACAAAAAGACAAAGCTATCTCTTCACGAGGAGATGGCTAACAGCCTAAAAAACAACAATATTAAGTAGAAGAGGAGATAGCTAGCATTATCTGTCTTTAATGTTGATCGCTTGATGACATGAACAAGTAGGAGAGACGATAACCATCCTATTGTATTTAGCCGGCCATACGGAAGAGTATATACATGCATGCTACAAGTATAAATTAAATCATTACTATAAAAACATATATATATATAGATTCCCTAATCTACAGCTGAGAGTAGAATAACTAACCTGCGCGCTGGACCACCGACCGAGTCAGCCAGCCCAGACCCACCACGTCCCTCCTTGATTCACGTCCACTTCAGTACTGACCGTAAAACTATTCAGTAGATATAGTAAATCTGTCCAACTATATTACTGTCGAACAGATCCCTCACAGTCACGTAAGTTCACATGTAAAATATGATAATTTTATGCCTGTCGAGTAGTAAAACAACATGTGTCATCGTAAAGTTCAGGCTGTAGTAAATTTTATATAAGGCGTGTCATAAAATTACTATTATGTGTACATGGTATTACGATCTCGCGGCCATCATTTTACTGCATGTCTAATTATTCCATAGTAGAAAGGAAATATTTCTTCTGTTTGTTCACAATCACTTGCATAGCCGAGGTGGTCAGTAGAGAAGAGCAACATGCACGAGGTCTAGGGTTCGAATCCCGCTCCGTCCTTATTTTTTCAATTAAAACAAATTAGGGGATTATGTCTTCTATAATAGAAATATTTCTTCTATTTATTCGTAATCACTTGCATAGTCTAGTTGGTTAGAAGAAAAGAGCAACGTGCATGAGGTCCATGGTTCGAATCTCACTACCTCCTTATTTATTGAATTAAAACGGACTGTGCGTGACCGTGGAAGTGCTGCCAAAAAGTCGTAAAACTTTAAAAAATTTTACTGTCGAAATGCGCGCGAGATAGTAAAGTTATGTATAGGATGTCGTAAAATCTATCACAAAATGTAGTAACAAGTTGTCAAACAACTCAGAAGTGTTTTACGGTCGGGATGCACGCGAGGCAGTAAAGTTGTGTACAAGATATAGTAAAATATGTCGCAAAATGTAGTAATTTTGAGTCACACTAAAATCTCAGCAGTAAAATCTCAGCAGTAAACTTACCGTTCGACAGACATAAAATTACTGTCAAATTTAGACAGGAGTGGGTTTAGACGCTCGGGTGGCCTGGCTGGCTCGGGTCTGGTGCGTTTTGGCCAGAGCGCAGAATACGCTCACGCGCATATTAGCGCTGCCGTATATATATATATATATATATAGATCTGCTAATTTGCACCTACGCTTAGAATAGTTATTCTGCGCGCTGACCAACCGACCGGGCCAGCTAGTTCAGACCCACCACGTCCCTCCCTTTTCACCACTGACCGTAAAACTATTCAGTAGATATAGTAAATCTATCGAACTATATTACTGTCGAACAGATCCCTCACAGTAACGTAACTTCACATGTAAAATACGGTAATTTTATGTCTGTCGAGTAGTAAAACAACATGTGTCATTGTAAAATTCAGGACTCTAGTAATTTTTGTATAAAGCGTGTCGCAAAATTACTATTATATGTACACGATATTACGATCTCGCGGCCATCATTTTACTGCATGTCTGATCGTTCCGTACTAGAAAGAAAATATTTCTTCTCTTTGTTCACAATCACTTGCATAGCCTAGTTGGTCAGTAGAGAAGAGTAATGTGCATGAGGTCCATGGTTCAAATCCTACCTCGTCCTTATTTTTTCAATTAAAACAGATTAGAAGAATATTTCTTCTATATTAGAAATATTTCTTCTATTTATTCACAATCACTTGCACAGTCTAGTTGGTTAAAAGAGAAGAGTAACGTGCATGAGGTCCATGGTTCGAATCTCACCACCTCATTATTTATTCAATTAAAATGGATTGCATGTGACTGTGAAAGTGCTGCCAAAAAGTCGTAAAACTTAGAATTTTTTTACTGTCGAGATGCGCGCGAGATAGTAAAGTTGTGTATAGGATGTCGTAAAATCTATCACAAAATGTAGTAAAATGTCGTCAAACTCAGAAATTTTTTACGGTCGAGATGCACGCGAGGCAGTAAAGTTGTGTATAAGATATCGTAAAATCTATCGCAAAATGTAGTAATTTTGAGTCACACTAAAATCTCAGCAGTAAAATCTCAGTAGTAAAATTACCGTTCGACACTTCACGTCTTACCGTCAAATTTGGACAGGGGTGGGTTTACACGTTCGGATGGCCTGGCTGGCTCGGTCTGGCGCGTTTCGACCGGAGCACAGATTAAGCAAGTCTGCGCTCTCGCGCATATTAGCGCTGCCGTATATATATATATATATATATATATATATATATATATATATATATATATACGGCAGCGCTAATCTGCTCGTGAGCGCAGAATAGCTTATTCTGCGCTCCGGCCGAAACGTGCCAGACCGAGCCAGCCACGCGGAACAGTAATTTTATGTGTATCGAGTAGTAATTTTCGGACGGGATTTTACTGCTGAGATTTTAGCGTGACTCAGAATTACTACATTTTGCGATAGATTTTACGATATCTTATACACAACTTTACTGCCTCGCGTGCATCTCGACTGTGAAAACCTTCTGAGTTTAGCAACTTTCTACTACCTTTTGTGATAGATTTTACGACATCCTATACACAACTTTACTATCTCACGCACATCTTGACAGTAAAAAAATTCTAAGTCACGCGCAGTCCGTTTTATAATTGAATAATAAATAATGAGGTGGTGAGATTTGAACCGTGGACCTAATACATGTTACTCTTCTCTTCTAACCAACTAGACTATGCAAATGACTGTGAATAAACAGAAGAAATATTTCTATTATAGAAGAAATATTCCCCTAATCCGTTTTAGTTGAAAAAATAAGGACGAGGCGGGATTTGAACCCTGGACCTCACGCATGTTGCTCTTCTCTACTAACCAACTGGGCTACACAAGTGATTGTGAACAAATGGAAGAAATATTTCCTTTCTATTATAGAACGATCAGACATGCAGTAAAATGATGGCCGCGAGATCGTAATATCGTGTACATATAATCATAATTTTGCGACACGCTTTATACAAAAATTACTACAGTCCTGAGTTTTACGCTGACACATGTTGTTTTACTACTCGAAAGACATAAAATTACCGTATTTTACATGTGAAGTTACATGACTGTGAGCGATCTGTTCGACAGTAATATAGTTCGATGGATTTACTATATCTACTGAATAGTTTTACGGTCAGTGGTGAAAAGGTGGGACGTGGTGGGTTTGGGCTGGCTGGCTCGGTCGGTTGGCCAGCGTGTAGAATAGTTATTCTACTCTCAGCTGTAGATTAGGGAATCTATATATATATATATATATATATATATAGATTCCCTAATCTACAGCTGAGAGTAGAATAACTAACCTGCGCGCTGGACCACCGACCGAGTCAGCCAGCCCAGACCCACCACGTCCCTCCTTGATTCACGTCCATTTCAGTACGGACAGTAAAACTATTCAGTAGATATAGTAAATCCGTCCAACTATATTACTGTCGAACAGATCCCTCACAGTCACGTAACTTCACATGTAAAATACGGTAATTTTATGTCTTTTGAGTAGTAAAACAACATGTGTCAGCGTAAAACTCAGGACTGTAGTAATTTTTGTATAAAGCGTGTCGCAAAATTATGATTATATGTACACGATATTACGATCTCGCGGCCATCATTTTACTGCATGTCTGATCGTTCTATACTAGAAAGGAAATATTTCTTTCATTTGTTCACAATCACTTGTGTAGCCCAGTTGGTTAGTAGAGAAGAGCAACGTGCGTGAGGTCCAGGGTTCAAATCCCGCCTCGTCCTTATTTTTTCAACTAAAACGGATTAGGGGAATATTTCTTCTATAATGGAAATATTTCTTCTGTTTATTCACAGTCATTTGCATAGTCTAGTTGGTTAGAAGAGAAGAATAATGTGTATCAGGTCCACGATTCGAATCTCCCCACCTCATTATTTATTATTCAATTATAAAACGGACTGCGCGTGACTTAGAATTTTTTTACTATCGAGATGTGCGTGAGATAGTAAAGTTCTGTATAGGATGTCGTAAAATCTATCACAAAAGATAGTAGAAAGTTGCTAAACTCAGAAGGTTTTCACAGTCGAGATGCACGCGAGGCAGTAAAGTTGTGTATAAGATATCGTAAAATCTATCGTAAAATGTAGTAATTCTGAGTCACGCTAAAATCTCAGCAGTAAAATCCCGTCCGAAAATTACTACTCGATAGACATAAAATTACTGTCCCGCGTGGCTGGCTCGGTCTGGCGCGTTTCGGCCGGAGCGCAGAATAAGCTATTCTGCGCTCACGAGCAGATTAGCGCTGCCGTGCGAGGCAGTAAAGTTGTGTATAAGATATCGTAAAATCTATCGTAAAATGTAGTAATTCTGAGTCACGCTAAAATCTCAGCAGTAAAATCCCGTCCGAAAATTACTACTCGATAGACATAAAATTACTGTCCCGCGTGGCTGGCTCGGTCTGGCGCGTTTCGGCCGGAGCGCAGAATAAGCTATTCTGCGCTCACGAGCAGATTAGCGCTGCCACGGCATCTCAGATTAGCGCTGCCACGGCATAAAGTTACTGCTGAGATTTTAGCGTGACTCAGAATTACTACATTTTACGATAGATTTTACGATATCTTATACACAACTTTACTGTCTCGCGTGCATCTCGACTGTGAAAACCTTCTGAGTTTAGCAACTTTCTACTACCTTTTGTGATAGATTTTACGACATCCTATACACAACTTTACTACCTCACGCACATCTTGACAGTAAAAAAATTCTAAGTCACACGCAGTCCGTTTTATAATTGAATAATAAATAATGAGGTGGTGAGATTCGAACCGTGGACCTAATACATGTTACTCTTCTCTTCTAACCAACTACACTATGCAAATGACTGTGAATAAACAGAAGAAATATTTCCATTATAGAAGAAATATTCCCCTAATCCGTTTTAGTTGAAAAAATAAGGACGAGGCGGGATTTGAACCCTGGACCTCACGCATGTTGCTCTTCTCTACTAACCAACTGGGCTACACAAGTGATTGTGAACAAATGGAAGTAATATTTCCTTTCTATTATAGAACGATCAGGCATGCAGTAAAATGATGACCGCGAGATCGTAATATCGTGTACATATAATCATAATTTTGCGACACGTTTTATACAAAAATTACTACAGTCCTGAGTTTTACGCTGACACATGTTGTTTTACTACTCGAAAGACATAAAATTACCGTATTTTACATGTGAAGTTACATGACTGTGAGAGATCTGTTCGACAGTAATATAGTTCGATGGATTTACTATATCTACTGAATAGTTTTACGGTCAGTGGTGAAAAGGTGGGACGTGGTGGGTTTGGGCTGGCTGGCTCGGTCGGTTGGCCAGCGTGTAGAATAGTTATTCTACTCTCAGCTGTAGATTAGGGGATCTATATATATATATATATATATATATATATATATATATATATATATATATAGATCCCCTAATCTACAGCTGAGAGTAGAATAAGGTATTCTGCGCGCTGGCCGACCGACCGAGCCCGTCCTTTCTAACCCACCGCGCCCCCTTTTGGATCACGCCCGCCCACAACCAATTCAAGAATTACCGTAAAACGGATCACTGAATGTAGTAAATCCGTCCAACGTTTTTACTGTTGAACTGATCACTCACAGACGCGTAACCTCACATGTAAAATACGATAATTTTAGTTCACCCATGATCAGCACTTACCGTAAAATTAGCATTTTTTCCCGGCCGGTCGTTTTTCACCCATTATTCGTTCCCCGACGCCTCATATCCCCAACCTGCCCCCGAAACACTAGCTCCTTTCGTCCGCCCTATCTCGAACCGCCGCCGCCGCTCGCGGCACCTCCTCCGTCCGTCGGCGCCTCCGGCTGCATTGTGTCGCTGCCATTCTCCTCCGCCTGGTCTTGTCCGTTAAGGCTTCTCCGTGGTCGCGTACGGTGTATAGCCCCACCGTCGGCCCGATCTGCGTCGCCGCCGCTCGCGGCACCTCCTCCATCTGTCGGCGACTCCGGCTGCACTGTCTCCTCCATGACCAACTGCATCCCGCCCCCGCGCCCCATTGTCCTCCGCCCTGTCTCCTCCGGCAGGTCTTCTCCGTGGACGCGTCCGGTGTCTAGCGCCACCGTAGGACTCCCGTATAGCATTGTTCGCGCACTCCTCCGGCGGGTCTCCAGGTAAGATTTTGCGCCACCGTGTTCAATTTCAACTTCTTCTCCTTGTGCATTTTGCGTGGATCTAAGAGTCTTTAAGAAGATTCTTGCGCCACCGTCGATCTAGAATTTCACACCCCATCTCATCCCCAGCACGACCCAAAAAAAATCTCTGTATATTGTATATTGTATATTGGATCTAAGAGTCTTTATGGTTGTATATTGTATTACATGGGCTACTGATAGCATATGTAGTAAGTTCACGTCGGTATGCAGTAATCTTTTTTAATAACGTAGCCCAATTTTGCATTCCATATGCCCCAATTCAACCCCCAATTATGGCCGAACAATTTGGGAATTTCATATATGCAATATAGTATTTTGTTGTAATACATACAGTAATCTTGTTTAAGCAATGTGGCAAATGTCCAGTCACTGTTTATTTTACAGGAACATGAAGGTCACTGGTGAAACTCCATCAAAAGTGCGCAGAGTAATTGTCGAAGATAGCCAGAGAGCAATCACATATCACTTTGACGACCCTGAGCATCCACCTACCACTGGTCTTCAGATCAGCGTGAAGCCATCGAGCAGTACGGCTACCCATAGCAATCCAAGTGAACCGTCGGAGAGGGAAGAACCACCGATACATAGGGTTCGGAGAACAGTTCAGAAGCGGAAAGCGCAATCTGCACCGGTTCTCCCACCGATCGTTGAGGCGACCGAACATGATGACTTTGTCGATCCACCACCCCGCCCCCCTAGAACAGTTCAGAAGCGGAAAGCGCAATCTGCACCGGTTCTCTCACCGATCGTTGAGACGACCGACCATGATGACTTCGTTGATCCACCACCGCGCCCGCCTTCCACTGGTCCTACTACTCGCTCAAAGCAGTATTCTGTGGCGGCCAAGCGTTCCAAGTCTGGCAAGGCCGCCTCCTCATCATCATCTCCTCCAGGCGCATCTCAGGTAAATCTCACCTCCAATGCATATTTCGAATGCAGTAATTACTCTTTACACTTACAGTATTTTATGAAATTGTATATAAACTATGAACTTATGCTCTCCCTGATACAAATAGTAAATCATTGTATATCTGACAGTAACATGTATTTTGCAGGTCAAGGTGCCTATTAAGGTGTCTCCTACTGTTAGGTGTTCACCAGGGTGTGTTATCACTGCTATAGAGGTTCTGAACGACGCCCAAGTCAAAGAAATTAATAGGATTGGTTTTGGTGAATTGCTAAAGATCAAGGTCGATAAGCTTGAGACCAGGGATCTTGTTGTGTTTTTGATGGACAGGACAAATGCGGCGTCACTTTTCATTGATGTTGGTAGTCAGGACGGTCTGAAGATCACCCCGCATGCCGTCCACTGTGTATTGGGATTACCGATTGGCAGAGCTGACCCACCCATCCTTTCATTCAGCAAAAGAGCACTGAGCTTCAAAACCTCAAGCTTGCTTTGGATGTCCCCTTGCAAAAGAATATATGCTTTGAAGACCTGATCCGTAGGATCAAGCTCGGCGGAACAGACCATCTTACTATAAGGTGTTTCTTACTTATTGTGTTTAACCGTCTGCTATTCACATCCACAGCCAATTACATAACTGGCAAGGAGGCTGCACTGACATCTGATATGGAGAATATCTCGTCCGTCGATTGGTCTAAAGTTACCGTCGATGACATTGCGGATTCCATCCTGACCTGGCACAACAAGAGACTCAAGACTCCCATTCTGTCAATCAGTGGATGCCCGTTGTTCTTTATTGTAAGTTTCAGTTCTGTTTATTGTTTTTGGCCTCATTCATCATATCATATAGTAATTTTGTCGTATTATTTGCTTGTCAGATTTTCTACCTGGACAATCTTCTTAGCCTGTCACGGCTTGATGCAGTTGATGTTCCACGTATTGCTTTCTTCTCTACTGACTTGATCCTCAAGATTTCGCACGAAGACAAGCATAAGAAAAAGGATGGATTAGAGACATATGGCAGGCTAAAGGTTATCATCAATTTTGCTCTATATATTACGCTTGTAATATTTTTACTACGAAAAATATTTTTACCACAATCATGTATATCAATTACCAGTTGAGGTCACAGCTGGGTACATGCTACTCCCTTCAGCACACAACGAATCCATCCTCATCCGGTGCACCCGACATGACGCAGAATGAATTACCGTGCCTACGTCAGCAGCTAGGCCAGTGTTTCAGTGGTTTGGCAGAACCCATGCAGCGTGCTGCAATGGCTGCACTGTAGAGGTGCGACGATGACCTAGCCAAGGCCTTCTCCGACATTCGTACTTCCCAAAACAGGGTAATACATGAACTGAGACAAATCATGCACGCTGCTCCCACTTCAGATCCTACGACTTCTGAAAAAACCCCCTCCGATTTGCACGATAATCCTGAAACGGTGCAGCCCAATTCCCCAGATATCAGCCCTAACTGGCAGGTATCAGAACCAACATCCATTATTTCTCTTACACAGATGGCAGGTGGTAACATTGAAAGCCTTATGACCGAGTCACAACAGGGTATGTTACACTAACTCACATTTTTCCGATATTTGTCAAAGTTTTGTTGGCATTATTGTCAGGTATCATTTGTGTAATGTAGGATTTTTAATTAATCAAATTTACGGTGATGCTCCAGTTGAGCAGGAGGAACCAACCATGAACCATTCGCCCTGCCAAGGTAGGTATTATAGTAAAGTATATAAGTTCATACAGTAAACATTGGTTTTAATTTCCATCTTGCGCTAATGGTAATATATTATTCAATTGACAATAAAATCTACATCACCACTCCACGTTCATTTAAATTCATTTTTAAGCCATATCCTTATTCATTATAATTTCAGAGTTCCATGTGGATTGCAATCCCATGGACCCCTCGTCAACCCTGGATGCCCGTAACGCGGAAGCTGCTGGTTACCAAGGGGATGATCCCCCCTCCCATGACTCTCAAGTCGACACTACACTTGGAGAAAAAGACATTACCCTCACCCAAATGGCTGAAGGTGTTCAGTATGATGGAACTGGTTGTCCATCGTGCGACGAGGAAGGTTTGTTGCACAACTTTACACGTTTGTTCAAACTACTATGCTTTAGAGTTATTGTTTTATTCTCCCCCCACATACAGCTCACATGATTGAAGAAGGCCGATTGGACGACATACGACGTGAGGAACAGGAGGCCCTTGAGTTAGCTGCAAGAGAGCAAGGTATTTCAAGTATGCCTGTTTTACTTTTTCCATTTTACATAATTACTATATATTTACAGATTTTTCGCTATCTAGTATATACATTTTACTACATTTCATAGCTCTGTATGATAAATATTATCTATAATATCATGCAGTTAGTACAGTAATCCCATGTAATTCAAATTGTAAAATTTCACCAGTACCATATCACCATATGGTAAATATTTCTACTACATGCAATAACATATATTTTACTACTTTACATATTGTCATTTACTGTATTCTGATGTGCATCAAACAGACCTATTGCAGGTGGCTAACATTAGTGTGGACAATATTATAACTGACATCGAGAAGGTGGTAATTACAGAGTTGTACACTGATGTTGGATTAATATCCTCCGCCGACATGCAGTATCAACAACAGCAACAATCTCAACCCGATGCAAGTGAAGAGACTTGCCATTCCGTTGAAGATGATCTCACTCAACCGATGCAGACATGGGAGGTTAGTCAGCAATTGAGAGATGCTGGTCTGACACTTAGGCACAATATCCAGGAGGTAACTAATATAAGTTTTGGTGTACGATCTCCCTTTGTAATGTTTTACTGTATATTAATCTGACAATTACTATGCAGAATCCTGCATTGCCAGATTCGAACATTCCAGATAAGGTGTTCCCTAAGTCTGCACTGGCTGTCAAGAAGAAGCCGCCGAAGCCTACCGGTCCCAACGTTGATTCGAACATTCCAAATAAGGTTGCCCCTAAGGCTGCACGGGCTGTCAAGAAGAAGCCGCCCAAGCGTACCGGTCACAATGTTGAACAGGTACTCAATTTTTAATTACTTTTTTGTCCCCTCACTTGACATGTTCATATTTTATATATTTTTTATTGTTGTATAGCCTAGCACCAAGTCTGACAAGGCCGTCTCATCAGCATCTGCTCCAGCTGCATCTCAGGTAAATCTGACATCCAATGCATATTTGGAATGCAGTAATTACTCATTCCACTTACAGTAATTTATGAATCTGTATACAGTAAACTATGAACTTACGCTCTCCCTGATACAAATAGTAAATCACTTGACATGTTCATATTATATATCTTTTTATTGTTGTACAGCCTGCCACCATACATCGTAGCCCTCGTTCCAAAAGGGGGGGTAAGGAAGTTTTACCGCAGAATGTTATTGTCCATGGGCCCCCTCCCGTTATTTCCAAGAGGCTAAAGAAGCGGCCATCGAAGCTAGTGTCACCGTTCAAGCAACCAATCAAAAGGCCATTTCTTCCTTCTGCCAACACGCAACAAGTCCGTGACATCATCTTGTCTGATGGGGACCTAAAGGAGTATGTATCCCTATAACAATGTTCCTCGATTTACCAACACTTTTTTTATTCCAGTGTACGTTTTAATAAATTGCATGACACTTCTCACTGCAGTAAATTGCTCATATCATATTCTCGCACTTCTTTTTCCGCTACCGGGAAGGATGTTGTTCAGTCGTTCAGCGATGGGAGCCAGACTTTGTATTCATTTCTGGAATATTGGATTGATTGCATCCGATATGATGAGAGTAAGCTAAGGCCAAAGAGTGTCGGTTACAGAATATTCGTTCGATGGCAGCTATCGGTAATCCCACCCCCTGTACTCAATTCTTTTTGATATAGTTATATTCCTGTGCTCTATGTAGTAATAATACTTTGTAATATAATAATCCCATGTATTCATTACAGTAAAACTATGTAGTTCAGATAGTAATATTGTCTTTTTGCAATATCACTTTGTGTCACCACTCTTTATACGTTTTGGCAGTTCAATCTCTCCATCGATAGCAGATTTGAATCAGCGCAATATGATGGTGATCTGGTTGCAGACCTTGCTAAAGAGCACATCCGTGACACTGATCCCAGAGACATCAAAATGGTTAGCATATTGTTAAAACTTTACCACTGATTGCTATAACATTTATGTTTTGTTCTGCTCCATATAATTCACCACATTGAATCATTTAAATGCAGATTCTATGGGTCTTTCATCACAGAACCCATTTCTCCGTATATTGTGTTAACATGGTGCATCAACGCATTGACGTGCTTGATTCAGTCAATTGGAAGACCCGTGGTGGTACATGGGAAAGTTTCCACCTTCCTTGGGGTCCAACATGCATTCGACGGCTAAGCGATGCTTTCTCAATTGCGTCTGGAGGAAAGCTTGAAGACTTTTCTAGGTGGCCAATTTATAGCTTTGTGACCCCCAAGCAACTCGCTGATGATTGCGCGTTCTTCGCAATGAAGTTTATGGAATACTATGACGGTGAGGAGAGCACTCTGAGATACAACATTGCCCCGGTATGATGAACAAGCACGCGCCATTCCATTGTTTTTCGTATCCACCAATTTTCATAACTGCTCAATAATTTTGTACTGTCCTTTTTAAATGTTTTCCAGGAGAATGCAAGTCAATATCGTGCCGAGGAGTTGTTTTATATGCTCTGCCACCAGCTGAACGAGGCGAACGTCTTGCCCCCCCAACTTGAGAAGTTTTGGCCTGCTCTGAATTAACACAAATCAATTTTCAATTTGCGTCAGTTTAGGTGTTTTCATTTTGAGTCAGTCTAGGTGTTTGCCACACTGTCTCTCCAAGGATTATGTTGTGACGCACAAATCCATGCTATTTTATATGACTCATTTTACTTTATGTTATGTGTTATTTTACGACTAACTGCGTATACAATTACCGTCCTAGAAATTCATGGCTTTGCAAAATTATCGATGGTCCACATTGTTTTACTGCACTACAGTCGCAAAATTACTATACCTTGTCTAACGTAACGGAAGTCAATACGTCGGAATATGTTGTAGTGCACAATGCTATCATTTATATGCCCCATCTATTTTTACTACAATACGTGTGATACTTTATGACCAATTACGCATAGAATTACCGCGACATAAATTTGTTGCTGTACCACAAAATTATCGACGGCACATATTGTTTTACTACATGATAGACTCAAAATTATCACCGCGTTTTTACCAAACGACGTACACAAAGTTTGAATGGTGGTAACGCACCAAAATGGTAACTGTAATCCCTTTAAGCACGCGCACGTCTAACCAAATTGGCAACTGTAATCAGAAAATATAAAGATCTCTTCCTCCCCACCATAACTGCTCCGCCTACGGCAAACCCCACGACATCTACCCATACAATGGAGTCATCTCACAGCAGCCACGGCCACCAGCAGCCATCACCGGAGACATACGTCTTACCGCGATGTGATCCAGCGATGTCAGCATGTCCGACGCCACATTCCTGCCGCGTCAGCCGTGGTCAAGATGTAGTTGCTACGACGCCTGTAGCAATGTCCTCCGTACCAGTCGTTCGGGATCCACGGATGCACACGTCCGTCCTAACTCCTCCTGTGGGTCTTTCGACGGACGAAATGCGTACTCCCGACCAGAACCAGACGTACGAGCATGTATGTATATACATATGCATATTTTCACTATCTGAAGTAATGTTATGAGTACTACACATTTTTTACAGTTCCTGCATCGTTTACCACATACTTAACTAATTATTACTACATTTTACAAACAACTTTACAACAAATCGTAACGCGTCGATAGTAATATTCATAATAACATATGATAAATGTTTATTTTCGATGCAGTAACGGTATAGTGTTTATATTCGACAGATATTTCATGTATACAGATTTAGGTGTTGTAGTTATTCCATGTATTCAATATAGTAACCCTATGTATATCAAATAGTAAACTCATCTTATATGTCTGTAGGCTCATAACATCCCTGACGACATGGTGCCTAAGGTATTCCAGCGTTTTGACAATGTGGACGAAGCTTACTCATTTTACTGTGGATACGCGAAACACGCAGGATTTGATGTCCGACGTAGTAGGTCCAAAAAAACAGTAAAATAGTTTTGTTGCTCTCGGGAAGGTAGGCAAGATTACTACAAACCGGGTGCAGAACGTCAACGTGAAAGGACCTCTAAAAGGATTGGTTGCAAAGCATTTGTGAAGTTCAAATTGAGTTTGAAAGATACTTCTTGTACCGTAGAGAGGGTTGTCTTGGAGCACAACCACCCTCTCGCTACAACACCTTCTCAGGTTTCCCACATGAGAGCGCACAAGAATTTTGATCCTTCATTGATGGAGCTTGTGGACCACATGCAGACTGGCAAGGTAGCACATAATGCCATGCTTAACGTGTTGACAGATTTACATGGGGGTCAAACATAACATATCGTTCACCAAGCGTGACCTTGAAAATAGGTATTTACTGTATATCTCACGAATATTTACTTATATTAAAATGCAAATATTCTTTTCATATAAATTATTTCACAGGAAGGCAGCTAACATGCGAACAGAGAGAGAGAATGATGTCAATAAGCTAATGTCAGTCTTCAAAGAATTTAGATCTCACAACGATAAGTTTTACTATGATATTCAATTTGATGAGGATGATGTCGTGAAGAATATTTTCTGGAGTCACGCCAGCTGTCGGGCAGAGTATGCTGATTTGGTGATGTTGTTACCTTTGACACAACATATAAGACAAACATGTACAACATGCCGCTTGTCATGTTTGTTGGTTCAAATCATCACCTCCAGAACACCATATTTGGTGTAGCCCTTTTGCGGGATGAGCGAACCGAATCATTTGAGTGGCTCTTCAACACTTTCAAGAATTGTATGGATGGACACGAACCGCGCTGCATATTGACAGGTTTGGTCTAGATGCAGTAATATTTCAAACACCATACGGTTAGGAGTTAGTACATATGCAGTATCTCCTCTGATGGCAAAGTAATATTTGTTCTCTAGTAATTTCAAATAGAATATACAGTAAACTCATATAATACAATTCGTAATTTCCCAATAGAATCTGTTATGATTACTGTTCTCATTCCATAATTCTACATTCATTAACATAGTTCAATTTATCATATTATAGATCAAGACCAAGCAATGGCAAATGCCATTTCATTAATCTATCCGAGGTCAGCTCACAGGCTATGCAGGTGGCACATCATTAAGAAACACAAAGAGCATTTGAACAAGTTGTATGCGAGGAATGAAGGGCTAAAGGATCAACTCGTTTCAGTTATAAATCATCCATTGACACCAGGAGAATTTGAGAAGGCTTGGGCTGAGATGGTTTCACAGTACAGTTTGGAAGATGTAGTATCGATTTCAAGTTTATACGACTTCCGTAGAAGCTGGTGTGCCCCCTATTTCAAGCACATATATTGCGGCAGGATGACATCAACGCAAAGAAGCGAGAGTATGAATAGGTTAGTGAAACTAAGTTTTGTTGATCAAACAACTTCACTCCATCGTTTTGCCCGCCAAATGCACCGCGTACTTCAGGATAGGAAGCAGGAGGAGGCCAGGCTATCGCATTCTTCTCAGGTTTTTTTTATGTTTTTACATCATAACTGCAGTAGCTATTTTTTAACATTATTTTTTTTAACCAACGTTCACCTTTTACTAGGCTCCTGTTATAAAGGCCTCCCGGTTTCCTTTTGATGATCAACTAAGCACGGTTTATACACCAGCAGTCTACAAGCGTTTTAAAGACGCATACTTTGACAGCACTGCTTTCCGTATCCGACCCCACCCTGTTAATGCTGGGGTATTCCTCGTAACACATGGGAAGAATTCCAAAACATTTTCATGGTCTCAACATGAATTCCGCGTTTTATGTGACGAAGAGAATGAAGTTTTCACATGCGAGTGTCATCAGTGGGAACATACCGGTAACCTCTTTTTTTTCCGGTGTAAGTGAGTTCCATTTATGGCACCATGCTGTTTTTTGACCATTTACTACATCTTAATTGCAGGTTTGTTTTGCTGTCACATCATCTGAGCATTCTCACACTTGCAGATAGAAAGTATCCCCAGCAAGTTTGTGTTACGCAGGTACACTAGGAAAGCGAGGGTGGAATTACCATATGACAGACATGACCTCATTCACGCTGGACCTGATGGCATGACGGAGATGTTTCGGCACCATACGCTTCTAACACAAGCACTTGGAGCAGTCAGGTCAGGTTGCAAGTCCAAGGCAGGATATGAAAGAGCCATGTTTGTTCTTAAGGATCTTCAGATGCAGCTCGAAAGCTTCCCTGCTGATATAGCACGTGCAAGTGAGTCAGGGGAAGCCACAGATCATGATGACGCTCCATCAATCAATACTAGAGCACCACCTGTGTCCTTCACGAAGGGTCGTAAGCGTCTACCAAACGAACCTAAGACTGTTGGCGCTCCTGGAGAAAAGAAATGCACAAGATACTGTGGAAATTGCGGTCTTAAAGCTGGACACAATGCTGCTACATGTCCCCACCCTCCGAAACATGCTGCGTCAAGTGGTCGAGGAAGGGGTCGCGGCAGGGGTAGGGGCAGAATCCCTTACGAGAGGGATATTTGCCGCCGCTTATGGAGCGACGATGTCGAAGATGATCTTGATGACTCCATTCTTTCCACTGGTGATGAAGACATTTGACAGTAATTAGGATTGTATACATGTTCTTACATTTTTAACTGTATGGGGGCAACAAATATTTGATCAAGCTACACGCGCGGACCAATTTTACTGTTTCCGAAGCATATTTTTACTGTCAAAAACCAACAGAAATCCATCTTAACAAAACTTACAGTCAAATCTACAATTTTACTGTTTCCGAAGCATAATTTTACTGTCAAAAACCAAAAGAAAACAATCTTAAGAAAACTTACAGTCAAATCTACAATTTCAATGTTTACACGACACAAGTTTACAGTTAATCGGCTGTTTTACTGTTACCAGTGCACATTTTTACTGCCCGTAAACATACGAATTTCACCCTAACAAAACATTACTGCCCTAGCTGACAGTATTACCTTTTTCAAAACACACTTTGCTGGCCGTACTTTTTTTGAGAAGAATAGCAAAAGGACACACGATTTACTATTTGTGTAGCAGAATGTTACTGTCTGGAAACAACACAAAAACAACTATATCAAAATTTACCGTCAAATCGACAATTTTACTGGTCTTCTAACACAATTTAACTGTCCGGACACACCAGAAAACAACAGTAAAACGACACACTAGTTTTTACTGCTGAGGGCTCTTTTTTTACGATAAGACTGCAAGCGATCTACCTGAAATAAAAAATTACCGCCGCATCACCAAAATTACCGTTCATCGCTTCACATCTTACCGTCAAATTTGCACATAGGCGGGTTTACACTCTCGGGTGGCCTGGCGGGCTCGTGTTGGCGCGTTTCGGGCGGAGCGCAGAATAACCAATTCTGCGCTCACGCGCATATTAGCGCCACCGTATATATATATATATATATTAAACACTTCGTTCTAGATGTTCACAAAAAATTATCTAGAATTAGGCTAATTCGAGATGGTTTTTACAAAATTTTACATTTCAAACGGTTTTTAAACTATCTAGCATAAGTAAGACATTGCATACGGTTTTTGCAAATAAAATGGTTTGGGATAGTCCCAACCACTATCCTAGATGATTTTATTTACAAACCGTCTGAAAACTGGGCCAGCCCATTAGGCCAAACGGTTACTGTTATATAAGCCCTAGTCCTAATTGTATCTGCCTTGCTCTCTCCCCCTCATGTCCCCCCGGCCACCACCTCCTCCTCCTCTGGCACCCTCTCGATCCCCCTTCTAGCTCTCGCTCAAATCTGCAACAACTTCGACGAGCCATGCCGATTAATCTAATGTCCCATGGATTACCAGATCAACATGCTATCCTCTCCTCCTCCCGTCCTCCAAACACCCCCAATCCCTAATGCGGTTCTTAAGATAGTCTCATCGTTGAATCTGCCTCCTCCCTCCCTCAAGGTATGCCGCCCCCTACCTTCTAGTTCTTGTTCGCCATTTGGTGTTTTTAGGTGTCTGATCTGATGATGAGATAGAGGTGAAGCATTGGTTTAGATGGATTTTCTTGTGTGATTTGTGTTGTTCGTTGCGGTTGATTTGGTAGGCCTTGGTGTTCTTAGGTGCCCGCTCCCATGGTTGGATGGAGGTGTAGCTTTGGTTTAGATCAGTCTAATTGTATGATTCCTGAGCTTTGGATGGTGCTTCATAGGAGGGTAATACTCAAAAAGGTTGAGTTGATCATCATGGGAATGAACGTTAAGCAAAACATCAATGTTGATAAGCACCAAGGGATGACAACGACGAGGTGAGCAAGTTCAAGTCGAGCAATGTGTGAAGACATATAGTCAACGCTTGTGGTCCATCAAGGTATGGTAGACAAGCTAGTGAAGATGCTGTCGAGAGAAGGCTTCCCATATTGATTTTTGGGGAAGCATATCGAAAGACCTCATTAAGTAAAGAAGATTGAAAAAAGATTTTGACTTGGAGCGAGGATGATTGCCTTCATCCCGCTTAAATGGAGTACCAAGGAAAATATATTCTTAGCTAGGTGTTCCTATTTTTACTGGTCTAAAGTTGTTGGAAGAAAACCAGGTTATAGGATAGATAGTTGTTCTATCAAGAGAGGTTGTCAGATAACTAGCTTGAAAGAGTTGCGTGTCGAGTGCTCAAACTTTTGCATAAGTTGCATCCTCCTCTTTGTTAATCTTATTTTAAATTTTGTGTGATCTAACCATTCTTTTATTGGTCTTTGATGACTCGGTTGCATCGAGGAAAAGAAATTTCTTAATTCGGATAAATCGTTTGCCTTCTAGGCAAATTTTTGTTGTGCTAAAATTTGCAATCTCGGAACCTTCGAGATTAAACTCAGAACTTCTGAGATTAGGTGTTGAACTCACCAAGTTTGAATCCCAAAACCTCTGAGATTGGGAGTCAGAACCTTCTAGTTTCCTCTCTGTCCACGCTGATATAGTCATTTGTTTGAATCTTGGAACCTCCAAATTTGGTTTTGGAACCTTTGACTTTTGCGCAGTAAGTATGTAACGGCTAGTTTTTTAGCATGATATATAAGTAACCACTTTGGCCGGTTTGAGGAGTGAGTTGCTACCCCTGAAGGTCATTCCTTGAGTCTTTGCTGCTCCCTTCCACTTAATAGCCTCTAAGGCATGTGTTTCTCTTGGTGATGTGTGAGAGGAGTTTGTGCATTTTGTTGAACTTGGGATTGCATTGCTAGCATCGGTTTGAACTCTTCAAAAAGATTGTGAAGGGGCACGATGACTTGTTTGTGGTTGTGGAGCTTACCATCTCCGGAGGAAAGGAATGAGCTACTATAGTGAGCGGTTCTTGCTAAAGACAATGACCTTGAGGGAGAGCTTGATTTGGAGTCGTCTTGTTCGTCAGGACAAGCTTCCTCAACGAGGACATAGGATATCGGTGGATATCCAAAAATTGAGAAAAAAATGCCGATTGCAATGCATGTCTTGCTATTCATACTTGTGCAATTATGTTGTGTAGAAATTGCTTTGTTTGTCTATCATCCTATAATTGCATATCTTGATATAGACTTGTTGGTGCACTTAGTTGAGCCTAATTGTTTTAAGATTTGAACTTGTGAAAATCCATTTAATTAAATTTCACAATTAGAATTGAGCTAGGTTGTAAAAAATTTTAAATTGCCTATGACCCCTCTCAAGGCAACATCCGAGACCCTACAAGTTTCCATAGGATCAATAGTGGTATACATAGCATAATATAGAACCAAAATAGTAGCGGGATTATCAATAACAATAATAGCATCGCAAGTAGCAACTTCATCAATAGCAATATTCAAATCAATATCTATAGTTGTAGCATTATCATGAGCAATGGCAATTTTATCATCTTCATCACAAGAAATAGCTCTCATCATAATTTTTTACTAAATTAGTATCACTAAATTTTTTCAAGCAAAAGCAATGAACACGATGCATTGACTTATACATACCATTCACATAAAAAGTATAGTCACCTTCAATAAGATTGTTAAGCCTACATAAAAGTTCACTACTAACCCATATAAAGCATCATAGAAAAAATAATTGCAATTATGAGATGCTATAATGAGATTTAGATGATTTGGACATAAAATTAAAGTGTTTATTGGAACCATGAACATTGCAACAAGATGGGTAACATCACATAATATGGTGTTATACATACCTAGCATTTTTATCCAATTTCACACTTGCACATCTTGTAGGTTTAGTAGAGTAAACATCTTGAGCACGAGTCAATAGCATATTTCTTTCTTTCTCTAGCAAGATTTACAACTAAGCAAGTGCCAAATTTTTTGGTTGTTTTCGAATAAAACTAATTGTACAAGCTATTAAAAGAAACTAGCAACCTAGTGAACAATACAAGAAAAATTAAAGAAAAATATTAAACTACACATAAACTTTGTGAGATCAAATTTGAGAGTGAAACCAATGTTGCCTCCCCGGCAACAGCACTGGGAAACTTGCTTGATGACTTCCAAGTGTAGAAGATCAATTAGAGCATTTTCAATGAGAAAGAGTGTCGAATCCGCATGGAGGCGGTGATTAATCTCACTTGATCCAAATCTAAAATCATACTAAAATAATAAAACGTGAAGGATGGATGCACAACTATCTTTCTTAAATAGTCATGGACATATGTGATGCAATGGATAATTAAAATAAACAAATAATAAAAGTGCTAGGACCACATAGTTGGCTGCTCTACCACATCCCTTATGCTTACCAACTAATGCATCTCTAAGTGTCGTGCATGGCCAATTCACAACACACAATCAAATAATATACTATAATTGATTACGCCGAAGTTGGATGGTAATCATAATAACAATTTAATGGCGCTAAAGGTAGATGGCCATCACACATAAATAGAGATGCTACATAGCTACTACTATACACTCGGTAGTCTCGATGGACTACTCACACATCATGCCAAAAGCAAATGATAGATTGATTTAATTATTAAAAGTACCGATGAATAAACCAATCTTTGTAGGTTCCCACGAAGTACATGAAGTATAAGGATGAACTAATCTATGGCGACTTGCTGTGGATTGTGATCTATGGTGGAGATGAAAGTGGTGATGATAAAGATGAAAATTTTGGTTGTCGGCGGCGTTCCCCTGTTTGTCCTGAAAATTTCTCTCCTCTCCGTGTCGTAGAAAGGAGAGATATAAAGACGAGACTCCACAAAGACTTTCTGGAAGGTGAAATGAATCTACTTGTGAAAGAGTGACACGCTTGAGCCACAGGGGCCAAGCGGCAGGAGGGGAGGCCTGTGGGTCAATCCATTATGAGGTACATGTTGTTAAGCATTCATTAATCACAGTAACATGCTACGGATTTTCGAAAATTTGTACATACAAAACTGGCTATCTTATTAATACACTAGTAATATAGTACTTCCTCTATTTCTTTCCGTAAGGCGTATTTTGACTACGCACAATGATTAAGAAGGTTACAAATTCAGAGGATGGTAGAGGGAGATGATCATGATGTCTCTAGTTTCGTGTTTTGGGAATAAGAGGATAATCATACTATAATTTACTCTAAATGTTAAAGAGGTAGGGTAGTTAAATGAGGTCAAAAGACAGAAAATTTCAGTAAAGTCGCATGCAAGCCTTGTATTTTGAAAGAATCTGAAGCTATATGCCTTACATGTTTGAAACGGAGAGGGTATCATCAATATTTCATTTGAACATGAGCATGCATGCATGTCTTATTGTGTTTATTATGTTGATACATAGCATTTGGAAGTGGATTTAGCTTGTTCAGTTCTAATTAACAAGTTGTTAATTGTAGGATTCCTTCGCCCTACCTCTTTGTAGCCCTTGTCGAGGAATGTATGCACTGGATCATGCATTACTAGAAGTAGATCTCTGGGTAAAGAAGGAAGGGGATGGATCAGCTGACAAACAACTACTCTCTACATGTGTTGAGATCGATATCCGCTCTGAATTCGATGAGCATCTAACAGGACTACGTATCCCTGGTGACCATTGCAGCTTGGACATGGACTACGTATTCCTCACACAAAGTGTTTAGGCTGTCATCATATGTCTCTGCAAAGGTTGACCATCCTCATCATATGAGATTCACTGTGTTAACCAGTGGCTTTGATCACGAGATTGTGCTGTTCAATGAAAAATTCTCCGGGGATGACAAACTTCACCGGAGATTCACTGCGGTGAAGGTGGAGGGGAAGTTGGGTATCTGTTTAAAACTGGAGAAATTGTTGTTTTGGTGGACCTTCGAGGATGGAGCTGTTGGAGCTGTTAAGTCTCCTGATGCCTCAATCGCAGAGTATGGCCCAATTCAGGTGACGGTGTTCTTTGCTCCGAAGGGCTTCGAATTCAGACAACGTCCAAGATACGATGATTGGATGAAACTGCATAAAATGAAATCCAAGCAACGTCCCATGCTGTTATAAGCCCTCGCGCTCAGATGATAAGAACAGAAACTAGCAGCAACTTCGTATTCTACTCATCATCTAATTATTTCCTAACGTAAGCCCTCGTGTCACAGAACAACTGAAGTTTGAGGTCTGACTTATTACGTGTGTGTGCTGCAAACCTGAGCTGAGATCGCGATATATATACATGCATATGCATGTTCTCTGCTTGCTTGGCACTATTATATTTTGAGTTCAGTTTCGATGCATCATTTGGGTGGTTTGGTTCGAACATTCTACTTAGGAGTAAGTCATGGAATTTTTAGTGTTGCGGTTGACCAAATTTGTTGAGTTAAATTGTTGGCAAGCCGTCATCTTTTGAGTTGGTTTGCCTGGCTTGATCTGAATAATGTTGTTCGCAACATTGGTAAAAACAAACTATCGCACCAAAAAAAAATGAAAACTATTCCAACTTACAGAGACACATGTATATTTTGCTGCAACAGCGAGGAAGTCCTTAGCTATGCGTCAGTTTCGAATACGCTTTCCTTCTGATCTGACATTCTCGTCCAAGACTCAACTGATGCGCCGCAAGATCCCGCCATTGCCTCACCTCACGCTCCGCTGCTCCTCCGCCTCCGCCTCCGCCTCCGCCTCCGCATCCCCTTCCCCGCCACCACTTCGCCGCCTCCCACCTGCCGTGCCACTTCGCGACCTCCTCGCCCACCGCCTCCCGCCTCCGCCCGCCCCGCTTCTTCGCTCGCCGCCGCCGGTACACCCTCACGCCGACCTCCTCATCCTCCTTCGTCTCCGGGGCGGGGAAGCCGCACCCGACAGCCTCCACCTCGAGCTCGTTAAGCGAGGGCTCACCCATGACCTCTTCCTCTCCAACCACCTCGTCAACTCGTACGCGAAGAGCTCGCGCCTGGCCGCCGCGCGACGGGTGTTCGACGAAATGCCGGAGCGGAATGCCGTTTCCTGGACCTGCCTGGTCTCCGGGTACGTGCTGTCCGGGGTTGCCGACGAGGCTTTCCGGGTGTTCCGCGCCATGCTACGGGAGGGGTCTGACTACAGCAGGCCCACGTCGTTCACCTTCGGGAGCATGCTCCGGGCGTGCCAGGATGCTGGTCCGGACCTGTTGGGCTTCGCAGTGCAGATCCATGGGTTGGCCTCGAAGACTGTGTACGCGTCGAATACGACGGTTTGCAATGCCCTGATCTCGATGTACGGTAGTTGCTCTGTTGGTGCGCCGCTTCAGGCGCAACGGGTGTTTGATACCACGCCCGTCAGGGACCTCATCACGTGGAACGCCTTGATGTCTGTGTATGCTAAGAAAGGGTATATGGTTTCGACGTTCTACTTGTTCATGGCGATGCTGCATGATGACTCAGGGGTCGAGTTGAGGCCAAATGAGCATACTTTTGGGAGCTTGATCACTGCGACATCTCTGTCCTCATGCAGCTCAGGAATGCTTGAGCAAGTGTTCGCAAGGGTGCTCAAATCTGGCAGCTCAAGTGACCTCTATGTGGGAAGCGCTCTAGTTAGTGCATTTGCGAGACATGGCATGCTTGATGAAGCTAAGGACATTTTTTCTTAGTTTGAAAGAGAGGAATGCGGTTACCTTGAATGGTCTGATAGTGGGCTTGGTCAAGCAGCAATGTGGTGAAGAAGCAGTGGGGATTTTCATGGGGACTAGGCATTCTGTTGTTGTCAATGCAGACACATACGTTGTGTTACTCAGTGCGATAGCTGAGTTTTCTGTGCCTGGAGATGGGTTGATTAAAGGTAGGGAAGTCCACGGACACGTTGTTAGAACTGGACTTATTGATTTGAAAATTGCTATCAGTAATGGTCTGGTTAATATGTACGCCAAATGTGGTGCTATTGATAAAGCTTCTAGAGTTTTCCAGTTACTGTGTACAAAGGATCGGGTTTCATGGAACACCATTATCTCAGTTCTTGATCAGAATGGTTACTGTGAAGGAGCAATGATGAATTACTGTATGATGAGACGAGGTTGCATAAGTCCATCAAACTTTGCAGCAATTAGTGGCTTGAGTTCATGTGCAAGTTTGAGACTTTTGGCTGCAGGCCAGCAAGTGCACTGTGATGCTGTAAAGTGGGGACTGGATTTTGATACGTCTGTTTCAAATGCACTGGTTAAAATGTATGGAGAATGTGGAGCTATGTCAGAGTGCTGGGAAGTTTTCAACTGTATGGCCGAACATGATGTAGTTTCCTGGAATTCTATCATAGGTGTCATGGCCAGCTCGCAAGCACCTATTGCTGAATCTGTAGAAGTTTTCTCCAATATGATGAGGAGTGGTTTGACCCCAAACAAAGTGACATTTGTTAACTTACTGGCTGCTTTGTCTCCGTTGTCTGTTCTTGAATTGGGAAAGCAGGTTCATGCTGTGGTGCTGAAGCATGGAGCTATAGAAGATAATGCAGTGGATAATGCGCTGATGTTGTGTTATGCTAAGTCAGGAGACATGGATTCTTGTGAGCTGTTGTTTTCTAAAATGTCTGGAAGAAGGGATGCTGTCTCATGGAATTCAATGATTTCAGGGTACATCTACAATGGCCATCTGCAGGAGGCTATGGACTGTGTTTGGCTTATGATGCACAGTGACCAAATGATGGATTGCTGCACCTTCTCCATTGTATTGAATGCATGTGCCTCTGTGACAGCATTGGAGCGTGGAATGGAGATGCACGCTTTTGGTATTAGGTCACAGTCAGAATCAGATGTCGTGGTTGAGAGTGCTCTTGTTGATATGTACTCCAAGTGTGGAAGGATAGACTATGCTACAAAGGTGTTCAATTCCATGAGTCAGAAAAATGAGTTCTCATGGAACTCTATGATTTCTGGTTATGCGAGACATGGTCTTGGAAGGAAAGCTTTGGAGATCTTTGAAGAAATGCAGCGAAGTGAAGAAAGTCCAGACCATGTCACATTTATCGGTGTTCTATCTGCCTGTAGTCATGCTGGATTGGTAGACAGAGGTCTAGACTACTTTGAAATGATGGAAGACCATGGCATACTGCCTCAGATTGAACATTATTCTTGTGTTATAGATCTTCTTGGTCGAGCTGGTAAGCTCAACAAGATACGAGAGTACATAAAAAGAATGCCAATGAAAGCAAATACTCTCATATGGAGGACTGTTTTAGTTGCTTGTCAACAATCGAAAGACAGGGACAAGATAGATCTGGGGAGAGAAGCTTCAAGGATGCTGTTAGAATTAGAACCTCAAAATCCTGTAAACTATGTTCTTGCATCTAACTTTTATGCAGCAACTGGAAGGTGGGAAGATACAGCCAAAGCCCGAGCTGCAATGAGAGGAGCAGCACTGAAAAAAGAGGCTGGTCGCAGTTGGGTAACCCTAGGTGATGGAGTTCATACCTTCATTGCTGGAGACAGATCACATCCGAACACCAAAGAAATATATGAAAAGCTGAATTTTTTGATTCAGAAGATAAGGAATGCAGGTTATGTTCCACTGACGGAGTTTGCCTTGTATGATCTCGAAGAAGAGAACAAAGAGGAGTTGCTAAGCTACCATAGTGAAAAGCTCGCACTTGCCTTTGTTCTGACTCGCTCCTCAAGTGTCCCCATAAGAATCATGAAGAATCTTCGGGTTTGTGGAGATTGTCACACAGCTTTTAGGTACATATCTCAGATTGTTGGCCGGCAAATCATTTTGAGAGACTCAATCCGATTTCATCATTTTGAGGATGGAAAGTGTTCTTGTGGGGATTACTGGTAACTTGTTTATAAGGTTGTTCCGGGAACAGGGTGTTCTTAACCTCCTTGGATTTGATGTATGGTACCAAACTACCAGGTACATGGTGTCCTTAACTTATCTCAGATTTGATGTCATTGTTGCTGTCAAAAGATACAGGTAATCTGTATACAGATCCATGACTATGAACATACCATTTCATCACTTCGCTATTGCCAACTGATATTCAGTTCCCCCCTGTCCCAAGTAAGTCGCAAACAAATCAATAACCTTGCAAGTAGTTTATTTTACTTGACTTCAATTCATACTGTAATCTAACATGAAACATTGATGTTATTGATGTGGTTTGCTGTTATGTGGAGACTCATATGCAGCCTAGATTTAGCAATCTTGGGATAGAACTTCTGCTGATCTGTAGACATTCTTTCAATGAGTCTCCATGGATAGCACAGTCCATAGAGGGTAATATTTGTGATACATCCACACGACAGAATAAATGTTGCATATAGCTCATTTTGTGCCCAAACCATCAATTGTAAGCCTCATTATGTGTTCAGTGCATTGTGGTGTCGATATGTAATTATACTGTTATAATATGATTTATCTTTGACCTCAAAATAATAACAATGATTTGATTTATCTTTCTTGGTTTTGAAATGGTCATCTAGCTTAATAAAGTATAATGGACCGACTGACTCATGTTACTGAAACTACATGATCTGTTCTTGGGCAGAAAAGCTAAATTGTGATTGAAACCTTGTAATTATGCATTTATTCTAGGTAAGCTTTTAGCATGTATGTACATCCTGTCGAATAACCATTTTATATTCTCCGTGAGCAAATCCAAGTACATAAACAAAGAAGAAAGCTGGAAAGTGGATTTTACATTCATCAAAACTGACAGGACAGCACAAATGAAGTCAAGGATATAACAATGTGCAAGATTGATCTTTATATATGTGATAGATTATACTTCAGACTTATACAGAACAAGTAAACAGCAACACCAAACATCAGCCATCAATCCAAATCCACAATTCCAAAATTGGAGAGAAGTATCTTCATTTGCTCAACAAAATCCGAGCCTGTTGCGTACTCTGTTAGCATCCCTACTGCAAACCCAAACATTGCCCATCTGCGAGATTTTTAACAACTAGAATCACCATGTAGGAATAAGCAGTCTTAGAATATTCAACAACACGCTCAACCTTAAGTCTACATCATCCTGCATTGTTAGCATGGCCTATACGAGTTATAAGTGTGCAAGAGAAAAAGAACATTATAATTTGCAGTAACTTTACTATGACCTCGTTCTTATTTACTAACTATTAACTGAGCAATCTCAAGTCCGTTGTTTGTCAGGGCCATGCTGTATTGGTGTTTGTTACAAGCTTACACCATGATCATTCTGCACCATTAATTTCCAATTTAGAAGGTCAGTAGATTTTTCTAGTTCACGGACTGTTTATTTCATTTAATGCTATCTCCTAATTGCTAAAGAAATTTAAATAACAGAACATGTACCTACTTTAAATGACGGCCTGGTTCACAAATTTGATGCATGTTGCAGGGGCGCAAACATACCTTCCATTGGTAATCTCATTCTTGGCCAACCAACCAAAGAAGGGCCCTGGTTGGTCTCCTCCAGCTTCTTCTTCTTGAAGTAGTCCTGCAGTTCCTTGGCCACCTTCCTTTGGTACTCGAACGTCACAACCCCTCCCACCGGCGGCGTCCCCGCACCAACCGGAGCCGCTGCCGGCTTCGTCTCAGGAGGAGACGGCGACGGCGACGGCACTGCCGGCTTCACTGGGGTCGGCGGCTGGGAAAGTGACGGAGGGGTGGACAGAGCCGGCGTCTTGGGAGGCATAGGCGGTGGCGGCGACAGGGGAGGCGCCGCGGGTCTCCTGGGTCCCTCCGCCTTGGAGTTCCTGATCACGGCGAACGACCTGCATGGGCGGTGGGGAGGCGGCGGGACGACGCGTCCCACCTTCACCTTGATGGAAGGGATGGAAGGAGCCAAAGACATTGCTTGTTCTTGGAAGCTTTTCTCAGCAAGGAGCTTGTGTTCTTGGCTCTTGGAAGGCTGGAAGGAACAGAGGAGAAGAGAATGGGAGGGAAGGACGTGGAGAAGGTTTGGACACGCATGCACTCAGTTGTGGATAAGAGTGTGTGGTGTCGAGTTTCTTCCCTCCCCAAACAGGGGCGCCAAGGTCCAAGACGTTTTGGGTGTAAGAACTAGGAAGTAGCAGGTGTACGATGGCGAGTTGCGATTAGTTTGTGAGGCTTGCAGGGACTCAACACGGGCGCAGCACGTTCAGACATTCCTGCCTCCTGCTGCGTGTTGCGATTGTCCCCGTCGGCCCCGTGCACTTGTCATTTGGAAACTTGCTCCGTTGGACTGCGCGTTGTAGTGTTACACACTCCTACTTCACACGAGGTACACTGGTATTCTGTGTTCAGAGTCCAATTCAGTGTGGGCCTCGAGAGGATTTTCAGAGCTCGAGCGTCAGTGTGTTCGGCTATCCAGACTGCCCAGCTCCTCTAGGGATATGTGCCATATTTTATTTTTGTATGATATACGGCTTGAATACACTGGGAAATACAAGTATGGTACAGGACCTGTGGTGTCCACTGAGATAATTCAACTATCCTTTCTCTCTTTTCGTCCTATTCTCTATCTATGCACCTCTCACTCACCGCGCCTGCCCCGTTGTCCTCTCGGTCGCCTATGGCTCTCCCACCGGCGCATCTATCGGATCCGATAGGGGAAAGGTCAAGAGTGTCTCCATGCTTCGCTGGCATCTACACCGTCGCCCCTTCATCCTCCCCGTCGGCCATGAATTTTCCTCCGTTATATTGAGCTCGTCCCGACTGGATCCAGCCAATCCTACGCCTCATCCATTGGATCTGATAGGAAAAGGTCGGGGAAGGCTAGATGTAACTGTGGCGAGGTTGTCTTCAACGACCATGTGCTCCATTGTGGCCACGACTTCCCTGCCGGTGAGGTCACCTTCTTCGTGGATGGCGCTGGTCGTCATCTTCACCAACGACGTGGGCACCGGTGGCTCCGCTCATCTTGTCCGTCACCGACACAATAGTTGGCCAACGGCCCACGAGACAGACTTCTCCACGTGACAGCACCGGCCGGATCTAGCATCCCCCCAACCCCACGCGCCTATCACTCGTCCATCTCCGGTGTAGACAAGATTATCCACGTTGCTTCCTCGATCAGATTGTGATGTCCAGATCTAGGCGGCGTGAGGCAACTTGCGGCGGCCAATGAGAGATCATGCATGTGCTTAATCTAGTTCCTTTGGCTGTTGATTGTGCATTTGAACTGCTGATTTTTGTTCCCAATCTTGCACTCGAATGTGTAAATTTTGTAGGCACCATTTGTGGGGAAGATATTTTTATCTCTACAAATCATCTGTGCAGTAGATTTCCGCACTTGTTAATGAATCTGCATTTTTTTTCTGTTCTAATCCTTGGACATTATTTCTTGTGTGTATGGAAGATTTTTTGTCCAGAATTTGAGGAATTATTTTTTATGTGTGCTGTGCATTAATATTGTAGAACATTTTGTAGTCAACTTCAATGAGTTTTTATTTTGTGCATTTTTTAATGAATCTTCCATTTTGGTTTTTTTTGATGAATTTAATTTGTTTGGGATCCATTTGTGATGATTTTAGTGCTTAATCCTGAAAATCAATGTAATCAAGTTTAATAAGTGTTATATATGTGACAATCAGTTCTTAATCCTGGACAAATCAGTGTTAACATTTTATGATCTTGTGATCCAATGCAAAGTGGGAATTTGAATTTTGTAATTGTGTTAATTCCCCTGCTAATAATTGTTAGCGCCCTTGGCTACAAACATTTTCGTTAAACATGGTAGTAATCGGTATTGTAAACTGCTAATTTTTTACTCCGTTGTGAAAGGTATCTATCGTTTAGATGTGCTTGTCCTTGATTTAGTGCTAACAATAAAGTTAAAATTAATTTTACTTCTATGATACATTGAAGATTCGAGTCTTGAATCTGGAGAGAGAGAGAGAGAGAGAGAGAGAGAGAGAGAGAGAGAGAGAGAGAGGAGAGAGAGAGAGAGAGAGAGAACAATAATGTGCTGTGCCACCCATTTTTCTAATCTACGAAAAATAATATTAATCTCAGTAACAGTTTGTGTTATCACGTGCAAAACCAATATTAGCATGCCTTAAATCACCGATTAAAACTCCACTGGATGTTGAGAAAGGGACAATAAGGGCCCGTTCGGGAACGGTCCAACGCCTCAAAATCCCCAAAATCCGGCTCCGGGCTCCCGATTCCAGCTCCCCGAAAAAATTCCACGGATCGCAAACCGTTCGGCTGGTCCGCTCCCGATCCGATTGCTGGCCTTGGGCTTCCGGTCGCGACGGCGGCTTGAGGGGAACGGCGACTGGAGGCGTCAGCTGCTCGAGGAGACTGGCGGCGGCGGGTGGCGGCCTGGTCGCGGCGGGGGACTGGAACTGGGGGCTAGATGCGGGGGCACGAGGCGGTCGCCGACAGATCCGGTCGCGGCGGTGCGGAGGTGAGGGGCGGCGGTTTGGCGGCGGAGCGTCGCGGAAAAGTGGGGCGGCGCGCCTTCTGGAGATGAAGAGGAGGAGGTGAGCGACGGCGGCTTGAGGGGAACGGCGGCGCGGCGCGAGGCGAGGGGTGGCGGTGCGGGTCGGGGCTGCTGGAGGCGGTGGGGATCGGAGGTGATGGGGCCGTGGAGACGGGAGAGAGAGAAAAAATTAAGCAGCGTACCGGTTCGGCTCACTGGCGGTGGCAATTTGCGGGTAATTTCTTCCAACTCCTTCTTTCCACTTCCTTGGATCGGGACTTTGCTCGCTCCGCGTTTTTGCACTACGCCCGGCCTCAGATCCGCGGAGCCAGTTCTCCGGAGTTGAGCCGTTCGGGCCGGCTCCGCGTGCGGAGTTCGCGGAGCGGGAAGCCGGAGGGTTCCCGAACGGGGCCTAAGTCGGCAGTGGCCCGTCTGCAAAAGTTTGTGTTAGAGGCCCTGTGTGACTGGATAGCTTGTAGGTGTGTCAGAGTACATTTTCCTAACTCTATTAAATAGTGAAACATCAAATACATAAAAAAATATAGCACTCAAATATTACCGTGTCATCACTTCTAATGCACACTAGAGGACAGTGACACCGAGCGCACCGCCGATCGGGAGCCAAAAGGAGTCCTCGTATGGGCCTTAGCCTTTTCTCGCTATGTGCACACAAATTTGTACGTGATAATGCTGAGAAACAGGTCAACTTTGCCTTTTCTGTTTGCAATTTTCTATGCTATATTCACGTGTTGTGTCACACTGGTGTAAATTTTCTTGCCGCAGACAGATCTTGACCGCGTGACCATTGCAACATAAAAATCACAAGTGCAATAATTTTTCTGTTTGTACTCTATTAACTTGCGTTCCCCTTTTTTTCTCTGTTGCCCTTGTTATGCTCCTTGTCACACTGCAATTCTTGGCCACCTCAGACTTCACCACCTCATCGATGTAGGCGCAAGCGGCGAAATCTCCTTCCAACTCCCGCTTCCTCTTATAACCCAACCTCCCATATTTAGTTGTCGCCTTTGACTCTACGAAGTGTTAATGTGTTGTTGCTGCTACCACCCACATGTTTCCATGCTGCAAATCCATGTCGCAGCTTGCAAAGCACTCCCAATGGCTTGAGGTTGGTGTGGATATAGTGGTCGGCAAGGGAAGGGCTCACTTTGAGGTCATAGAATGGGAGGAGGCAGACAATTTATTCGGTGCCATCCTTCGTGATGACATAGAGCGCGGACTCTTCGGTGTTTGTCTTCTTCACGGAGGGCCCCGCGGAGGAGCCAGATGCCTCGGCATCGTCCAAGAGATAGTGGACCACGTTGGTGTACTTGGTGGGATAGCGACGAAATATCCATCGGCGACCGAGTGAGCGACCGTGAGCCATCTTGATGTTGTGCTGAGAGAGGATGAGAGGAGGAAAAGAAAGAGAGAGTCCACCTGTCAAGTGGCTACGTGGCCACGTGGAGTGACACCTCATCTTAATAGGCATATCCAAGTTAGTATGATAGGGTAAGTGACTAAATCTAGTTCAACTCGGCATTTCGCTCTAACTAGATCAAAGAGTATTGTCTTTAAAATGTGGTACAATGGCATCAATACCCCATGTGAAGTGGGACTTATTGTTATGTACAGTATTAGCTCAGGAGCTTATGTAATGTTAATGCTGTGGCTAGGTGGTTTTGTTCAGCATATATTCCTCTACTTTTGTCTTTTTTTGGTCCTATTCTGTCTCCTGTCCATTTCATAACCGTATCCCTGAATTTTTTTTATTAATAATAATTAATAATTCTATAATTAGAAAACTAAGAAAGGGAACCAGAAAATTATCAAAATAGGACGGACATTATTTGAAACAGCGTCCATATCGGGATGCCGTCTAGAATAGCGTCCACATCTAGACATGATTAACAATAGCGTTCATCAGTTGTTCAAGTCGCGCTAGCTCTTTTGTCCGAGTTCCGACCCATCAGACTAAATCTAAACCTAGACTACACATGTTAGCGTTGAACCACCCAGGGCCCCGCCACTGCCCGCGCCTCCTAGGCGCAGCTCCCATTCAGACCACCACCAACCTCGTCTAGAAGGCACTACCCTTTTTCACCCTGTCGTCGCCCTCCTCTCGAGGCCTTGTTCTAGTTCAGATGGCCGCCGCCCTGAGCTCATGGGCTCTGCTCTTGTTCAGTTCATCCCTGCCCTCAGATCCCTGGAGTTGCTCGCGCTGAGCGGACGCCGCTGCACCTCTTCTGAAAAAGGCTTTACTACATGCACTTTTTCTGTTTCCTTAACATCTGATATCTGGAGTGGTCGGGCTAAGGAAGACTACATTAGTGTGGTTGCTCATTATGTTAACGAAAATTGGCAACTAGAAAAAAGAATCATAGGATTCGAATTAATTGACGTATCACATACTGGTGAAAACATTGCTGGTTCTATAGTTAAAGTTGTGGAAGAGTTTGGTCTCACGAACAAGATCTTTGCAATAACTTTGGATAATGCTGCATCAAATACTAGTGCAATGAGTATCCTCACTCCTTTGTTTAACTCTTATGCTGCATCTTTTTTACTGCATCAACGTTGTGCTTGCCATATAATTAATCTTATTGCTAAATGTGCTTTAAAGAGATTGGCACCCTACATTGACAATTTGCGAACTGCAATTTCTTTTATGAATGCTTCTAATACACGAATTGCAAGCTACAAGAGGTACTGCATTGCTACAGGAGTACGTCCTCGTAAGTTTGCTTTAGACATGCCTGTTAGATGGAACTCCACATATATGATGCTTAAGCATCTTATTCCACATAAAGATTGTTTTTCTGTCTTTATTAATTCAAATTACCCTACTGCCAATGATGGATCAACCCTACTCACACCTAATGATTGGCATGTTGCTGAAGTATTGCTAAGTTTTTTGGAGCTTCTTTACGATTCAACCGTTGCTTTGTCTGGGGTTTATTATCCCACATCTCCTTTAATGGTGCATCATATTTTAGAAATTGCTACTCACATGAAAGCATATGAAAGTGATTTGATGTTACGTGATGCTGTTGTTGCCATGAAAAGCAAATATTTGAAATATTGGAAAGAAATTCCAATGTTGTATGCATTTGCATTTATTTTGGATCCTAGGGCTAAACTTGCAGGGTTTGGTAATGTTCTCTCACTCTTAAGTGATGCCGTAAATGTAGATTATTCTGCTTATTTCACTAATGTTCGTGATAAGCTTTCTGAAATTTACGGTAAGTACAATGAAAAGTATGCCGGAGTTCGGCTGCAACGGCCTCCACCAGCACCAACGGCTGGAAAGAAGAAAGGAGCGTGGGGAAAGATATTTGGTTCCTCCTCCTCTTCCTCGAGCTCTTCGGCAACAACAACAGCAACAGCACCGTGCGTAGTGATTGGTGGCGGGGAGTTAGCAACGTACCTCAACAGCGACAAAATCAGCTATCAGGAACAGACTGATGATGACTTCAACATATTGCAGTGGTGGCATGACCACAAGCTTACATATCCGGTGCTTTCCATATTAGCACGAGATGTGTTAACGGTACCCGTCTCAACGGTATCATCGGAGTCTGCTTTCAGTCTAGCTAGAAGAATACTTGACGAGAGAAGAACCAGTCTCACAAGTGATATGGTGAGGACACTAATGACCGTGAAAGATGCGGAACTAGCCAGACGGAGAGCCCAACACACTGCGGAAAACACAGATCTGTCATGCACGTTCGAAAATCTTTATCTAGACGATGAAGAATCAGAAGAATAGTTGTAATCTTTGTAATTTTCTTTTTCTTTTGTAATTTTATTTTCCGAGCAAGTAGCTTGTACTCTTTTTCCTTACCAGGGTTTATCTCCAAGGGGAGTTTACCTGGAAGGTTTTAATGAGGCAGCTACTAATAAAGTTTAATATTTATCCATATGACATTTTGCCTCTTTTACATTTTTCTGTATTTTTTTCTTAATTTTTAAGATTTTTTAGATTTTTTTGTATTTTTTTCTTAATTTTTTAGATTTTTCTGTATTTTTTTCTTAATTTTTTAGATTTTTTGGTATTTTTTTTCTTAATTTTTTAGATTTTTTAGATTTTTCTGTATTTTTTTCTTAATTTTTTAGATTTTTATGTATTTTTTCTTAATTTTTAAAATTTTCTGGATTTTTAAAAATCCAAAAGGCCCGAAGGCCGAAAAGGCCCTAAAGGCCGGAAATCACGCGGGCCGGCCCGCAGCCGTGCCGTGCCGGGCCGGCCCTTTTAGCTCGCGTGCCGGGCCGATCGGCCAGCCCAGGCCTTCGGGCCGGCCCGGCACGGCCCTTTTATACAAAGGCCTACATGGGCCGGGCCGTGCCAGGCCTTTTTATTGGCGGGCCGTGCCAGGCCGTGCCGGGCCGGCCCATGTGGCCACCTTTAGGTTTAGGACTCTGCCTCCTCGATAGTTAAAAAAGCATCAAATCTCCGAAGATCAACTTCTTTGGCTTGATGCAATGTAATTTTCACTGTTGATGTCGATGATGTGTCTTGAGATTATCTCTTTTCAGTGTGCCATTTCACTACTAAAATGTCTTTCCGCAGAGTAATGGTGCTTTCACTGAAAAGAAGTAAAGGAGAAGAGGAAAGGACTAAGCACCAAAGTTCAAGCATCTAGATCATGAATTAAGTCATCACAATTTTGCAGATAGCATGTGGGACTATTGCAAGAACCAAATATTATGTGTAGAACTAAGAAAACTACTTGTAAATATATGATTGAGTTGTCTGATGATATAACTCTAAAGGTTACGTGTCATGCTAATCCATAACCTATTAAACTGCATGTAACATGTTGTTCGAGTTGTTTGCAGGACGCCTTTTAGTATATTATTACATCAACTAAATCTGTGAAGCATCGAGGGTGCTTGCGAACTGAATTGCTCATGACACACTATCCTTGCATCGCCAATGAAACTTGGTAATATTGAACATTCTTGCAGGGTTTTGAAACTGCGGTCCCCCTTTGCTGCTCATGTTGCGGCATCGCGCTTGAGATCAGCTTCTACTCACCATTGGTCTTGCTCCTCAAGACGGTGGCACAAGCTCTGGATTGTGGCTAGCTAGCTAGAAGGAAGATGTCAGCAGATCTAAATGGAGATGTGGTCTTTATATCCAAGAATGTGTGTGAATTAAACACAATAATTGCTCTTTCACCGTGTCAAGTCGTATGCAAAATTTGTACCACTTTTGTACAGTTCATGTATATGTGTTATTTTGAGCTACTTGTTTGAGGTTGATTCGTGTAAGCTTTGTATATTGGAAAATGCACAAATGTTATTGGCAACCACTTGCTTTAATTTATTTGCAACTTGCCAATATTTCCAAATACACTATTTTGCATTGTGCTTTACTTAGAAATTTGTTTAAACCAAGTAATGAGAAAGGAACTTATTATGCCTTCAATGGTATAATACATATAACACTACCAGATTTTCTCTAATCTATGATGAACCATATTTGCCACAGAAGAACGACAATTCATCATTAAGCATCTTCTGTGACGAATTTATGACGAAAACTCATTCGTCATGTATGTCGCGTCATAGATGTATCTTTGTGACGAAATGACAATTTTCGTCATAGAACTGAACACATTCGTGACGAAACACGCTTCGTTATGGAACGGATACACTTCTATGATGAAATATTTCGTCATGCAAGTCGCTCGAGAACGTCATAAATATGGATAATTTTCGTCATAAAACAACTTTCTGACACGGCTGTTTCTGACGTGGCAACCTGCGTGGCCTTAGTTGATGACACGGACGCCACATCACCAACTGACGTGGCTTTGCTCCCACGTAGTGTCCACGTCATCATCCACGTGGCAGCCTACATGGCCTTTGTTGTGACGTGGACACCACGTCACCAACTGACGTGGCTGTGCTCCCACGTGGTGTCCACGTCATCATCCATGTGGCATCCGACATGTCAAGCCCATTTGGTTGGCCCAGCTATTTGTGGGCCAAGCCCGATTTTTCTACCTAGTCGCTTTTGGGCCCAGCCCATTTTGCTACCTCTTTTGGTTTTTACCCAATCCAAACTGTGTCCATTTAAACATTCATAATTTGACAGCCTGGCCCAACATCTAATTCATCATGGTCATTCATCACTTATGCCCACTGTTTGTGACTTTTTTTTACAATATTCAATGACAAAAAATTAAGATCAAATATACATTTCAGATAGAAATGTAGAAACAAAAACACAGCAAAATATCGTTCATCACATATACAAACAACAAGTTCCATCTCTGATCCCTGATCATCTTGACCTGAATGTAAGGCTTGCCCTCCTTGTTCACAATCTTTTAGGGGACAAATTTCATGTCCCTCTGCACTTCCTTGTTCTCAAACCTGAAGAAAAATGTCACAGTTGAGGCACCACATCAACAATAACAAGAAAAGCAAATCAATGAGAAGATGCTATACGGCAAATTAGCAAAGTATGATCCATGCTATACTACAGCTTGTAGGAAATCAGGACACATACATGACGTCCGAGAGTGTTGGATCTTATTATAAATGCGAACATATACATGATTTTGCTAGTATTTTGTATCCAGTCTAATGCAACTATGGTGCCAAAAACAGAAAACGACTGGTTCCAGAATTCCACAGGTTACACTAGTAATCTGATGATACCCGAATTATTCCTACCAGGCTGCAAATTGGTCGAATTGCTATGGCTCGAGCTAATCTAGAATAACCTTGTGGCTAGGAAGTAAAACCAGTATTCATTTGGTTTCTTGTTGGTAAACATGAATGCTTTTGGAAACAGAACGAATCGAGTACAAACTAAATAATAATTCAAATGAATTTGGTCTATGAGAACAACTGAAAGACATTGGATGCATCCATGTGATAGTTGTGAATTCACAAACAATGAGAAAGTGGGTGTTCATAAGATTGCACACGATAGATAGGCCAATAAGGGTATGGCATACAGACAGCTACATGCTCCAATGGAAGATCAAGTTCTATCATCAAGGTGCACTGCAAAACAGGATGGCGTCTGAGCAGCATACCTGGTAGCTATTCCAGAGTAAACATCTGCAGGTTTCTCCCCAAAAACTAGGTTGACAGCAATGGCACCCAACTGCATTGAAATTGAAGATAGAAATAATTACTAACTCTACTAGTCAGAAATTAAATAATTCTCCATATTAAACAAACCAATCATTACTAAAGCAACATACTTAATAAAAACATGAACTGACCTTGTCCCTTCCAAGAGCTGCATAGTGCTGCAGGCCATTACAAGAACCATCCTAATAAAGAAAACATTATTGTAATTCTGCTCCAGCATTAGTCCGAATATTGGTGGAACTTAAATTGCATTATACAGTTGATTTTATTGGATGGACAAAGGAAACCGAAAGACAAAGAGATATTGATAGTCACTAGAGTATCATATTTCTATTTCGGGAAATCAGCTCAGTAAAGATGGATAACATCTAATGTGAGGCTAACAAGTGACAAGTGAGCCCTGGGCAACTTGTGAGTGACACATAGATGCTATTTTCCAACTTGACTTGCAAGATCTTTGTAGAGACGAATAAGGCTATATTAGCTAAAAAAATACCAACACCATGCGAAGAATAGCCTTGAGGAATGAGAACGAATGTACCTCAGAACAAGAATGCACTGTCAATCTATAGGATTTTCAGTATTGAACATGATGGCTTCTATACAGCTACGGTGTTGGGATTAGTCAATATTAAGCATGATTTGTTTGCCACCCAAAAAGAATTAAGAAGGAAGATAGGACTTCAAGCTACAGAAAAATTACATGGCATTATAGTGATTTTGCTGGCATTAATCATATTGTCGGGCGACATACAAGATCAATAAAGCAATGATCTCCTAATAGAAATGCACAGCCTGATGATGCAGAAGGAGATGTACATCATGCAGATGTAACTCACCAAGCAAGAAAACTAAATTCACACACATAAAAAAGAGTAATCGCATCCAAAACCCATACCTCATCAGGAACCCTAAGATACTTGATTGTGTTCCCACGAATGTAACACTCTGGCATCCTCCAAAACTTATCACCGTACTGCAAACCCAACCATAGAACATAAGAGAAGGCATTTCACAGTCTAATCTAGTAAGACAAATCGGTAGGAATCCCAGAGAACACCCCAACATTCTCCGCATCAAATTGCAATGCCGTGCATAGTTCCTTTTACCAAGTGCCCATTGTACGTCTCACCGTTCTTGAGCTCCACGAGCTAAAAATCAGAAAAAGTTTCGACCAGAACCCTAACCCAATTAGAACCAACAATAGAGAACTAAACCAAGAACTCAGGAGCTGCTGTGATCTTACCATGGGATGCCCCTGGGCAGTCTTGAGGAGCGATAGGGGAAGCTAAGCAAGAACACAAACTCCGAATTAGATACGGCCGCATCTCCAGCTTTGTGGATCGAGAGGGGAGGGGAGGGGCGGGGAGGGGAGGAGGGGAGGGGGAGGGGGAGAAACGCACCATCTTGCGCAAGATGCGGAGATCAAAAAGGGCCAGATCGGGGGAGGGAGGTGCAGGGGAATAGATCTCCGGCGGCGCGGGAGGAAGGCGGCGGGGATGAGGGGGGCAGTGGGGGAGGCGGCGGGGGTGAGGGTGGAGTGAGGGGAGGCGGCGTGGGAGGCGAATGGATAGGGGTGAGGAGGAGCCAGATAAGAATTGGATGGTGCACATTTCGCTGGGCGCGGGAGATTTTGGCGCCCATCCAAAAAATTTCGCCCAGTGAGGGAGGTTTTGGCGAAGAGATGAAAATTCCCAGTATTTAGTCAAAATAGCTTTTATATAGTATTTAAATAGTTATTTTATATAGCAAATTTTATATTACATCAAAATATTGTATTTCAAACTCTTAAAATTTATCAAAATGACTAACTATTTTAAGTGGGTCAAGTGGGTCCAACTAATCTGACATGTGGGCCAACGACCTTGATACGTGGAACTAGAGCATATACAGTTTGAATTGCCTATTTGAATTTTCATGTGAAGATAACAATTTCATAGAATTAATATAGAGTGGAAATCAATTTCAACTGCTCAACATATTTTATTTGGCCCTCTAAATTTTTTTCATAATTTTTAGAATTTATTTAGTGTTTATTTGAACTACATTAGAATTTATATCGATTCCTGTTAATTCAAATATTATGAAATCTTTTTAATTTTCTCTCTCAATTATTTGGGCCAAAATCCCAATTTCTAGCCCAATCCCTAGCCCGCACGGCTTGGCACAACCCACCATCCATCTGCTTGGCCCTAGGGAGATTGGGCCACGGAAGCATGTGTCCACGTAGGCAATTCAATTCCAATTCCATTTCACATTTTAAAGTGCATTGCGATATTGGGGACAATATATGATGAAGATCGGGTCGATAGGTTGACCCAGCAGTATTTTTCCAGATTAGAGGACCTTGGTTTTAAGGTACCCTATCTCAAGTTGGTTGTAGTCCTTTTTGAGGCACTCATGAGATTTATCAAATTTTGCTTTGGTGAGTTTGTAATCCTTGACAAGTTTCACCAAAGCCTCATTCATCTCGAAGAATTTGTCTTCAAAATATATATTCATACTCTAAGAATTGAAAAAAACTTATCTAAATGCAGAAAAATCATCACAAGTCCTCCTAAACTTAGAAATGATGATCCAGATGATTGATGCCTAGTCAACTCAATGTTTTCCATGGCGCTTGTATAGCCTCGACAAGAATAGTGTCGTTGCCCGATGTCATGTTAGGTGGTCGGTCACGCGGCATGGAAAAAGTTGAGTTGACATAAGCGTGCATTAAGTGTGGGGGTTTGTATGGGGTTGTGCGAACACACCTAACGAACGATATGCATGTTACACTCGAATAATGTGGTTTTACTTAGAGTTTTAGAATTGCATGTGTAGATCCTTTTAATTTCATGTTCTTGTTTCATGGAGTCTCATTTCACCATGGCAGATGGAAGGCGGTAGTTTCCCCAAATAAGTGAAATCGTGTTAGACGTCCAATTATATATAGCACGATCAAGATGCCGTGAATGGTACCGATGATAGTTCGGCACGAATCGATAACGACAATGGTGTCGTCAATGCTACCCGTCTGTGATAAAGTCATCACAGATGGGTAGTGTAACATCCCCATTTTCTAAAAAGAATACAGTGAAAAGTAAAGAAAACTAAAAAGAAAAACCTAATCTAACCCCTTCCCCGGGCGGGCCACTCTCCCTTGGCCCAACCCCTTCTCCCTCAGCCCACCCGCCAGCCCTCTAGCCCGCTCGGCCTGCCGGCCTGCTTCCTCTCTCCGACTGGGCCTCGGCCCAGCGGCCTTCTCCCCACGTGGCCTGCCAGCCCGCCACTGGCCTGCTCGGCCACCGCACCACCCTCCCTTATCCTCATCCGCAAGCCGCCACCGCCACCCCCTGTGCCGCCGTGGCACACGCGCAGGACCAACCGGGGCAGTCAGCCCAATCGAGCCGTCGGCTGCCCGAATTAATTCAAAGGTTGTGGTCCTCATCTCCAACCGTCCATCTTCAATCCAACGGCTGCTATTGCTTACCCCTTCACCCTCTCTCTCCTTTTCTTTTCTGTGTCTATGACAGCGGGACCCGCGTGTCATATTCGTCTTCAACCTTGAGCCAGAGTCTGATCGGGACTCTGCTCGTTCGGTTTGAGCCGCCCGTGACCCGAACCACCTCCTGAATCTCGTTTTCTTCTCCTCCACGCAAAAATTGAGTCCCCCGCCCTCACGCAAGCGGAGTCCGTGGTCGAAACGACCCGGGAACCCCTGGTTTTGCCGTTCGGATTCCTTCCCGAGTCCGCGACGGACACGAGCCCTTGATCTCCCCCTCGGGACCTCTATAAAAGCCTCTGTCCACGTCATTTTCTCCGCAATACCCATCTCCTCCAAACCCCAGAGAATCGAGCCCTAGCTTCCCTCGTACGCGACGAATTTTACCCGGCTTCGCCGCCACCGCCATCGTGGTTTTTCTCGCCGCTGTAGCTGAGGTAAGCCTCCCCGGCCGATTCCTCTCTCCCCTACCCTCCTCTCCTCCCTGCCGACCTCCTGGACAACCTCGCCGCGCTGTTCAAGTCCGTTGGCCACGAGGGTGACGACGCCATGCCGCCACTGACGTCAGCCCTCGTTGTCGGCGTGCTCCGGGACGCCGTCCAGCCTCGCCGACCGCGTCATCAACTTTCCCTCGACGCCCGGGATTCTTTTCAGTGCTCAGCCGAACCTCGGAGCCACTGCTCTCTCGCCGTGCCACGTGCTCGCTGTCGCCCATGGTTGCCGCCGCCGATAACCATGGTTTCAATGACCTCTACCCCTCCCAAACGTTCCAGTGGAGTTAGGTTAAACCCTAGATCAAAACCCCGGTGATAGTTTTCAAAGTTTTCGGCTAGTTTTGATCTTTTTCAAAATAATGCCAAATTTGGCCAAATTTGGGTGAATTTGACTAAATTTGTATTTCTATTATTTTATTTGAGCATAATTTCTTTTTCATATGATCCTAGCATGATTAGGGTCTATTTCATGCACTGCTTGATCTCTGATCTCATGTTCGTGTTGTATTTAAATTTCTGGCATGAATAGGTTAGGCATAGTGGTTTTGTGTTATTTCTTTCCTGTAGCGTGTTATTCTACTGTTGCAATGTCCTTTGTGTAGTTCTAGTTGTTCAATGGATCATATTAGGGTTATAGAATATCAATAAAATATAACACTGATTTTGTATTTCAACATGGTTGTCAGAATTTATGACGAAGCCCATTCGTCATAGATGCAGCGACGATGTATGATGCTCCTCGTTTCGTCACAAAAGCGTCATCCAAACGTGTCCACGTAGGCTAGATAACATTTATGATGATTTGTGTAGTCGTTCCATGATGAAATATTTACTTTCGTCATAAATTTCAGGGGTTGGGGTCCGTCACCTAACATCCATGATGATTCGGATATTTTCGTCATAGATATGGCACTTTCTATGACGATTTTGAACAACGTCACGAGGAAAACGTCATAGATCAGCGAATTTCTCATAGTGATACAACCTGAAGAATCCTTAGGTTGTTTTAATCAACGCTCAAAAGCATCTAAAAAGTACTCAAATTTTGAACAGTGTAGCGAGGACTCTCTCATTTAAGTAAACTTTTTGATAATACAATCCACTTTGCACCAAGAGCACATCTTGTTAAAACAGGACAATGCCAATTTCTAAATCCTGATACTATAGCAAAAATACAATGTTGGTGATGTACAAACTCAAAACTTTGCAAGTACAAAACTGTAACTATAACAAAGATCAGAGATCAAAGTACAACATATGTACTCAATTGAAAACATGATGAAAAAGAATTTGCCTTGTTACAGTGATTACATTCTAGAGCTTCCAAACCTAAACTATTAGTACATGGCAACCAACCACTGTCATGGGCACAACCAAGATGATTGTCATCTTGTCCTCTATAGGGTTTGTCAACTTGTCTTCTCCAGGTTTGAAATCATGTATTTAACGTGTCAGTTATCCTTACTGCTTCCATGATCCGTAACTTAGTACTTGTGTAATTGTGTTGCACAAGCCTTGCTCTCTTATTATAAGCTCAAATGTTTCTAATCCAAAAATGGGTTTCTACATCTTCTCCGACGAAGATAAAAACATTATGAAAGTGCATCTACACTTCTAGACTTGTTTATAATAGTTTTGATGATTAATGACAACCGTGTTTATAGACTAACCATTTTCTTAAGTTTAGAAAGTGCGTGTATGAGTTAGGAACCACTTCATGAGGTTGCATCAAGAGTATGAGCCTACGAGCTCATGAAGCTTGTGATTGATGGTATTGAGGCGTGCATCATGTGTGGATGAACTCATAGAATATCTTATCTTGTAGAGATGAACAACTGAAGAATGGGTTCAAGGTGTGAACCAATATGAAGATTAAAAAAAAGATGAAGTTTGACCAATATGAGATTCATGGATGAATTTGAGATGGTCAACATAGAGCATGAAAGATATGCCACTTGTGATCATATGATCAAGTGGTTTTGGCAAGCAATGGTGCATTGAGTGTCATCATAAGCTTTGAAAGGTGCTTTATCTGAGGGTGATACTCAAAAGGGTTGAGGTGGTCATTAGACGAGGATGAACATCAAACAAAACTTCAATGTTGATAAGCACCAAAATATGAAGACTAACGGGTCTGCAAGTTCAAGTCGAGTATTATGGGAAGATATATACTTGAATATTGTGGTTCATCATTCTTTGATGGAAAAGCTAGTGAATATGTCATAAAAGAATATTTCTCTTATTGGTTTATGGGGGAGCATATTGAAATTCAACAAGCAAAGAAGATTGAAGAAAGATTTTGACTTTGAGCAAGGATGATTGCCTTTATCAAGCTCAAGTAGAGTGCTCAAATCAAAGTTATGCTTAGCTACGTGTTCCTAGTTTTATTGGTCTCTAGGTATTGGAGAGAGATCAATTTATAGGATAAATAATCGTTCTATCAAGAGAGGATGTCAGATAATTAGCTTGAATGAGGCATGTGTCAAGTGCTCAAACCTTTGCATAAATTGCATCCTCCTTGTTGATGTTGGTTTGAATCTTGTATGATCCAACCATTGCTTTGTTGGTCTTTGATGACTCGGTTGCACCGTTGCATTGAGGAGAAGAAATTTCTTAGTTTGGATCAACTATTTGCCTTCTAGGTAGTTTTTCGATTTGCTGAATCTGCAATCTCGGAACTTCCAAGATTACACTCAGAACCTTCGAGATTAGGTACTGGTGTGACACCCCAATTTCCTAAGTTTTTGCAAAGCATGTCGTTGCATGTAGCAAACCAACTTAAGTTGTCCATGAATACAACACACACATGACATCAACAACACATGTACATAAAACCCACCCACCACATATACTTGTATATGCATATATACGCTAACCCTAAATTCTCTCTTGACAACTCAATAAAAACCCTAAGGTCAATCTGCAAGAAAACCCCTGTCATCTAAATGGACATGGCTTTATTTCAAATCTATCTACACTATAAATACCTCACTTCCCAACTCAAAACCCTAACCCTACACCTCAATTCTCCTTAATAATTTATTTTAGGGCAGAAACCCTAATACAATGAACTTATGCATTTCCACCTCTCCAAAAATTCTAAGAAAATTCTAGAAACATTCTAAAATCGCTCCCAACACAAATATAAAATAATATTGGAAGGTCCAACTAAAAAAATACTCAAATATTAATATATTTAAATTCAGGGCAGAATTGAGCATTAAACTACAATCCATATAAACAAATTTTAGAAACTTTTAGGTAAATTCTATAACATTCTCCATGATTTCAGGAGCCCAAATATACAAAAACATGGTCATCTTCCATTCAAATTTTGTGAGAATTTTTGAAATGGCAGGTTCTGCCTAAAACTTCTACCTCATGTCTCCTCCCTAAAAAATGTGTGGAAAATTCCCAAATAATTTCTGGAGCTCTCCAAACCTCTCAAGAATCCACTACTCTTTACCTACCCATTTTTAGTACAAAATATATGAGCAAAGCCCTAAAGTCCAGTTCTGCTCTAATCTTCCTCCACATGAAATCATAGCCAAAAATTCCCGAGACCTCTACTCAATCTCAGAAACCCATTTCCATCATTTTATTTCCAACAAAGATTCTCTACCTACTTGCACTGACCTAACCCTAGAATATGAAGGAATGACATTCAAGCCTTTCTCTAGTTCCCTCTGTTCCTTTTTGATGCCTAACCCTTCTGTGCCCTTGTACACATCCTCCTCTCTATACTAGCACGAGGGACATGCCTAGGTGCTCCCAAGCATGCCAGGACGCACGCATGCTACTCGGTGTGCACGCGCTGGCCGTGCTCTGGCTGTGCACAATGCACGTACACAGCTCCAAACTGCGTCGTCCGGCGTCTCCCTTGCCGCCCATTCTTCCACCGTGCGCCACGGCATGCCCCTCACCTCTGGCAGCACATCACCACCCACTTTTAGCCCCTACACCATCGTGCCAAGGTGTACAGCTAACCACAACGGCCACTCCATTGCCTCCTCCCTCCTCTGCTTATATAGGCCACGCCTGAGCATGCATTCCTCCTATAGACCTCCCCTTCATTCCCCCTCAAGTCTCTGTGCTCACCAATTCCCCTCAAGCACCACCCCTTCTCCTCCTCGACTAAACTTTCCGCCTTCACTGGTTCCACAAATCCATCTCATACAAGCTTCCCTGCACCAATCCAGATACACCATGAGACTCTCCTCTTTTCCTCCTCCGAAACCTAGCTTCATTTCCCCCTAAGTCCCATGGCAGCTAGAAGCCCCAAAACCTCACCGGCGTTCTGCCGCCAGCTGTTGGTGCCGTTCTATTCCGAGCAGCGGAACCACCCGGTCTGACCATCGATTGGTTCGCTCGGGTATAACTGAATTGGTAAGTGGAGGTGTGTTACCGACAGCGGGGCTGGAAGGTCCCGCAAGGCCCACTGTCGGGTTAAGTGACAACGCCTCGCCGTCGACTCTGTTTTCCTTGTCTGAAGGTGCATGTAAGTCACACACAAGGCGTAAATCCTGTAGGGAACCCAGTTTTTCCAATTTCCAGAGCTGGTTTTCTTCTGGTTCGGCCGGTTCGCCACCTTTTCGGCTGGTTCTTGAGAAAGACTTTCCAGTTCAGGGAACCTAAAATAATTTCCCATCTTTTGGTTCAAGCACATTTTCAAAATTCAAAAATTTCCATATTAAAACAGAGAAGAAACCATTTAGAGCATGAAATATGAATCCTTTCAAAATCAAAGGATGTTTAAAAACAAATTCAGAGGCCCCTAGCTTAATGCACAAGTTTTATCAAACTTTATTCTCTGATCTCACCCATTTGTCAAGCCTCAAAGTATTTTTGAAATTAAATGGACATGTGCTAAGCATATATATACACATATATATACTCATTGCATGAAACATTCTAAGTAATAACAAAATGAAACTCTAGAAATCTTTGAAGTCAAGGATGTATGATGGAAGTAAACACTGCTCAACCCTGATAGCCGCATGAACTGGAAAACCGTAAGTCATTGTGATAATAAGAAGGAATATACACTTTCCTTTTAACGTGGGTACTCTTCATTTCATGCAACTTATCATAACTCGTACCTTTTTGCAAAAACAATAATAAGCTACCAAGTCCAATATGCATCTAAACATTTTTGCCTCTCATGATTTGGTTTTGTTTGGAGTTACTATGCTTGGTTGTTTACTCGATGCTCTTGCATGTGTAGTTGACGGAGTGATGTATATTTGCAAGGAGGATCTGGAGTCATCCCCGTGTCCAAATCAGGACCAGGAACTACCAGGCATGCATTTCCCCTTGACCATGTTGAAACCTATATGTGACATACTTAAATATATATTTTTCAACCATGCCTGCTATGTGAATATAAACGCTATGTTAAGATAAGTTGTAGCTATGACCTATAGTTGCATTACCGAAGGTTTGATGGAATGTTACATTGTAACCCTAGCACTATCTGTTGGACATCGTAGATCTGACGAAGTATTAGAGCTATAGGACATAAGCCGAGCTTAGACCTGCTATAGAACAAGCTTAAAAATTCAATGGGTTTGGGAACCACCTTTTGGTCATGGGATAAAACCCTTGGGCAACGTGTATTGCCCGAGGAGGACGCTGAAAGAAAATTTTGCCAAAACCTCAAAATAAAAAAATAAGTGGAGTTTGGAGATGGTCGTAGAATATAGGGACATGGCTAAAAGGTAATGATACGCAGTCTTGCTCGAATCATTTAAGGATCGAGCCTAAGTGCCGCTCAACTAGGTTCACCTCGTATGTCCACATGTCCTTTTTAGGAAGGACTTGACTCATTACTCTGTCAAGTGCTAGCGTCTGAACCCATAGGCAGTAGGGTGAAATCTGCAAGGGAATGGTTAAAACCCGAGAGAACCTTCTCGTAGCTGAGGTAGGAAGTTATCCGACATAAAGATGTGTCTGTTTCTGTCTATGTATCGAGATTAGTCAAGCGTAAACAAAAACTGGGTATAACTCATATGGTAGGTTCAACATTAGGGCTATACGGAGAAAAAGTCTCGTTGTAATAACCGTGTCGGTACACATCCTAAAGTGTACTCGTAGCGCTTGGCAACAAGGGGGACTTACGTCTTGTGGGTAAAGCCGTACAACCTCTACAGAGTGTTAAAAATCTATTCGAATAGCCGTATCCTCGATTATGGACATAACTTGGTCAGGCCACGCATTGGTTAGACTAAATTTGTTTGCGAAGCATAGGGTAAGGGTTTAAGGACATGGGCATGATGTGTCCACAGTGTGCAGTATGAGCTACCAACGTGTAGTGGGAACTACAGCAGTGAAACCTAGTTTGTGCTACCAGGGTTAGTACGGGCAGTACTCGAGGGCTATAGTAGGCGATAGGTGGAGCTATCGACCTTTAGCTGTGAAATGTTAGCATGAGCTACCGTATTGATTTTATGCTCATCTGAGACGAGATTGCCTACAAAAATGCCTTCAAATCTACTATTCATATATTTGATTGAAAACTTACTTTTCACACAACATTCAACATAGAATAGAGTTGTATTCCTTGACTAAAACCTTTCATGAGAAAATAGCTGTTATACCCTTGTTTGGGAAGGCTTGCGAGTACATCTAATGTACTCACCTGGCTTGTTGATTTGGCCAGACGAAGAGGATTATCGCTCCGACGACAATGAGAGTGACTACGAGGAATATGGCATTACCCCAGTTAGTTGCTTATTGGGTTAGGCATATTGATGGGCAACTACTATGTGTATCTTTTCTGCCGTAGACTCTTTTATTCAACCAATCGGTTATGGGTGTAAAATAAAGACCATAATAGCCTATTCATGTATCAAACTCGGTATTGTATGACTATTTTTATCAAGTAGCTTGTGTGTACTGGCTACTGATCATGAGACCAGTACAGGAAACGCAGGGTTTATCCAGCCTTAAAATCAGGTACGCCACAACTAGACTCAATAAGTTTGAATCTCATTAGCTCCGAGTTTGAAGTCGGAACCTCCAAGGATGGGTTCTGGACTCTCTGAGTTTGAATCGCGGAAGCTTCGAGATTGATCTCAAAACCTCCGATTTTCCTCTCTATTCATGCTAATATAGCCGTTGGTTTGATTCTCGGAACCTAGTTGTTTTAGATTTTGAACTTGTGGAGAATCAATTAGTTCATGTCCATATTAGGTTAGATCTAGATCATAATTATTTTTAAAACACTTATTCACCCCATCTAAACGGCATCTGAGGTCCTGCACATCACAATTAAGAGTTATATGACAACTAAATCAGATATCATATTTGAGGACTTTACATTCAATCCTCCAAGTAAGATGTATACATCAATTTTAAAATGATCAACGTGCACAGAAGGATCAGCCCCAAAATTCAGACTATTCCATATTTGAGGTGCATTTACTTGAGACATCATATTCGAGTAGAGAATTCTAGATAACCATGTTGGCTGTAAAGAGCAAAAGGAGGTGCATTCAATCCAAGGTATCAGGACAAAAGCCTTATGGTCAGGATACTGTAATAAATGGTACCAATCCAATGATCAAACTCACTTAAAAGTTCAACACTTAGCCAGTTCATAGCCAGATAATTAACGTAAATTCAGGGTTGGTACCAAGTAGCTCAAAATATCCACATCATCTGAGATCTATAATGGTCAAGAATACATGACCAAATAGCTAGCAACAACAGAGAACTCGGGAAGAAAGGGCAAAGAGATCTTACTAGCAATCTGGAGATGACCGCTTTCTTCTTGTGCAAGAGAAACACAAGAGGGTCAAGGAGCTGAATGGCTGACAAGGTGAGCATGGCCTCACAATGAGCCGCATCAAAGACGGGGAAGCGAGCTCCTGGCGGGGTGAGCGTGGCCTCATGGTGAGCAGTGTGGAGTAGGAGGACCGAGTGTCGAGGATGAGAATCTGAGTGCTGGTAGGGGGCGAGCATTGCCTCGTGGGGTGCAATGTCGAGCGTCAAGAGCAGAGCTGAGCAACGTCGAGGACGAGGGGTTGAATCGTTGGAGCGTGGGACCACATTGGGTTCGGGTCAGAACTAGGACGTGGACGCCATTGAGTATAGCGTCCAAATTTAGACACTTGTAGGATCACAGATGTTGCCTAGAGGGTGGGTAAATGGATGTTTTAAACCAATTACAATGTAGGCCGATTGTAATGCGGAAATTAACTAGTAAATTTTGCACAAGTTCAAAATCTAAAGCAACTAGCTTCAACTAATTGCACCAACAAACATAAGGCTAAGATAAGGCAAACAACTCTAGGGTGACAAGCAAGCAAAGCAATATCTACACAAGATAATTGCACATAAATAGCGAGAAAGAAAAAGAGACAAGGACATAAAAGATGTTTGTTCGCGAAGTTCTGATATCCACAAATACCCTACGTCCACGTTAAGGAAGATTTCTCTAAAGAATAAGCTGGCTCTAAATCAAGTGCTTTTCTCAAGACCCTTGCCTCTAGCAAGAGCCACTCACTTTGGTTTGCTCGTTTCTCTGTTCCGAAGACGGTGAGCTCCACAACCACTCACAACTCTTTGGGCCTCTTCACACCTTCACTGAAGAGATCAGCGAGCTCACAACCGCCAAGCCATCTAGGACGCGATGTCCTCCAAAAGTAACAAGCTCCTGGACTTCCACTCAATACAATCGACGTGTAGAGCTCAAACCGATGCAGCCAATATAATCACCAAGTTCAACACAATGCACAACTCTCTCAGACACCTCACCAAGAACAACTCACACCTAGAGGCTATTAAGTGGAGAAGAATACAAAGAAGGACTCAATAAATGATCCTAGGAGCAGTAGAAACTCTCCCGCCCCAGCCAATGGGGCTACTGATAGCCAACCCTAAAAAAATAGCCATTGGAGAGTTTCTAGGGGGCTGATGGTTTAAACAGCCCTTATGGGCCATTCAGACCGACACCCCTCCAATGATTGAAAAATGACCGCTGGACACTCAATTGAGTTTGTGTAGCCCGGAGTCTCCGAACCAACTCCACCTGGACCTTCCAAGCCAACCTCACTGAAGCACAGAAAGAAATCGGGACCTCTAAACATTGACTGTCTGGAATCACAGAGAAATGAAGCACCTTCTATTGCCCAGTCTAGACTCTCCAGAAAAGGACTTCCTAGAGCCTCCGGGCTATGGCCAGTTTAAAAAACCGCCCTTAACTCAACCTCATTGAAGCAGAAGTTCACTCAGAGCCTTCAAACAAAGACTATCTGGAACTTTCGAGAGAAAAACATAGCTACCGTGCCCTGTCTGAAACATCCGAAAATGAATAGCTCAGAGCACTTGGGCTTAGACCGGTTATACCATCTGTCGACGATTGGTAAACCGCCGATTTTACGGTAGTCGTGAGACAGAGAGATTTGTTGAAGGGTAGGGACCCCTAGGACCATTGTCTAGTAGTATTGGGGGACACGGTCCAAGATTTATATACAGGTTCGGGCCTCCCGTGGGATAATAACACTACGTCCTGTTGGTATATATTGAATTACGAGTAGCTTACAAAGGGGTATGTTAGTGGCTATCCTAAATGGGATCTAAACCTAGTTGGGGTCTTCTCCGAGTAGATCTGAACGTCTTGGGGAGTCTTCTCGTGGAGGCTTGGGCTCAATTCCAAAGGTTTCTGTCTCTAATCTGGCTTGTGTATGGCTTGTTGCTCCAGTTGGGTCTGATCTTCCTTGAGGGGTACTCGAGTCCTTATATAGGGAGTGACCCGAGTCGTGGAGGTCACGGACTTATATCTGACCGAGATCATGCCTTCCTTAAACATAGGGATCGACCTCCTAGTTTAAGGGTGTTTGTCCTCATCACGTGAGGGCCCTTTATCTTCTAGAATCCTTGGCCGCTACTCTGGATATCTAGGGTATTTGTATGTAGATACTACCCCGTATACAGTATTGATGTATTACTCATCATCATCATCCTATAAGGGCTAGTCAAATTGCCCCTTCTGGAGGCACACTCTCAGGGGCTGATCTTGGACTCTCTGAGAACTCCACACTCAGAGAACAAGTTCTCTGGCTCAAACCATCTAGACCATCATCCGGACTCTATGAGAAAGAACCTGGCTTCTGTTGCCCAAGGTTAGAACCTTCAGAAATAACTCTCCCAGAATTTCTAGACAAGGGTTGGTCAAACCGCTCTACTGAGGCCGGTCAGACCGCCCGACTCAAAAAACCTCTTCCGAGGGAGAAATTGGACCCAGCGAGCAAGCACACTCAAAAAATTGAACACCACTTGGAGCCTCCAAGCACTCACTCTCGGAACCTCTGGACAAACTAGAACCCCATGTTTTAGCTCCCTTAATCCCCTGATGCAACGGGAACACGATGATATGCAATTTATGCAATGGTTTGAGCACTCGACACGTGACATGATCAAGCTACTTGTCCAATAGTCTCTCGTGATAGTATGACTATCTATTCTATAATTTGGTTTTTCACTAAACACCTTGAGACCAATCAAACTAGAAAAACCTAATCTGAGCATACATTTCCCTTGTGCATTTCATTTGAGCCTTGGTGAACACAATCATCCATGCTTCCAGCCAGAATCATTTTGATCACCACTACTTAGTGAAAATTTTCATATAGCTCCCCTGTGATCCCTTATGGAAGCTTTCTCTTGACATCATATTCACTTGTCCATCCACACTTGATGAAACACAATCTTTAAGCATATGTCCATACATGATGCTCATTTTGAACTTACACTTCTTAACTTGATGACCACCAACTCTTGATATTGTCCATACTTGAGCCTTGTGAGATCACCCACTTGATGTCATCTCACCATATGGTACCTAACACTCACGCACACTTTTCTTATGCATAGAAAATAGGTTAGTTCATAAAATGCGATATAAAATTGCTTACCAAATCCACTTGATCACACGATTATAAGTGGATCATTCTTTAATCTCTATGTTGATCGTTTTGAGTTTATTTTTGAACTCCACTATGATCAATCTTCATCTACTCTTGATCTTCACTATGATCCACTATGGCTCATGTCTTGAGCCCATTCATGATCCATAGAAATTCACTTCGCCTCTTCTTGATCACATAATATTCATCGCTTGAACTTATTGATCATGATGCATGTCTTGATTTTTAGCATTCAATAATCCATCCAATATTGTTTATGCATCACCTATGGAACATAATCTCAATCTAACTCAACAAAACTGTTAATTTATAGAAATTTTCATTAATTACCAAAACTACATCTCTTTATAAGGGTCCTTCCTAGTTTCCTAATTTCTCGTTCATCTTTCTCATTTTCTAATTATGGGATTATTAATATGATCTGTATCCGAAAATAATTAAAGAAGATTCTCCATCTGGATGGATCCACCCTATATTCGGAATGCAATTTTCCACTCAAAAGATTGTCAATTTTTTTGAAGAAAAAAAAATGGTATATGAACATCACGAGAACGGGTACATTTGGAAACTTTAATAAAAAATATAATGACATGTGCCTATGTACAAAATTATAATTGGTGTGGCTTGAATGTGAATAATATGCTATTCATTATTTTTGTGCAAGACATATATGGTCATATATTTGCATCAAATCTATAAGTATACTTGTTGTAGCACCATGCTTATCTATAATTTTTTGAAGAATCGTAATCTTTTGAAGTTGGAAAAATACATTTAGAATATAGGACGGGGATCAAACAGGGCGGAGATCGGAATTTTCGATATTTTTATATCGAGTTTATTCATATCTAAGAAAATATGACATATAAAATACAAAAAGAGCAATATGCCTCCCAGTATGGGTGAAACCGGATCGGATACGGACGGATAATGCTCAAACCATATCCTACACCATATTTTTTTTTCGGATTCGGAAGCGGAGCGGATAGAGCTCGGATACGGATACAAATACGGATTATTTCGGAAACGGATATGGTACGGAAACGGATCGGTTGCGGACCGGAAACGAATAAAAATTATCGGATGTACACATGTACATAAGAAATTATGAAAATAAAATAAATAATTCACATCGAAAGAGTCCCCATTCATATTCTAGTGCAAGAAAATATAGATGATTCAAATAAACAAGCACAAGTGCACAACGTCAATTCTAATTAAACCCTCTGTTACCATGCTACATTCATAAGCTTTGTCTGATTCTCTACAGCAGCAGCAAACTATGGCATCATCCCCCTACTTCGCTCACTTTGACGATCACCACGCGCACCCCATCGGTTTTCTTTCTCATTGACTTCCGGATCACTAGATTTACAGGCCATACATACAGTTGCATAGAATGCTCCAACCACAAGAAGGGGTGCAGCAGTAATAGTCTATAAGCAAGTCATATAAGAGAAACAAAGAAATGTTCTCTGATTAAGGCCTTAAAAACAATTACCGCTTCAAGCACATGAAGTATTCATGTAGATACAATGCATACATATAGAAACCAAAGAAATAAAATGTCTTTCCAGGATAAGAAAGGAGCAATGAACTGTGTGTGCAAGGCATTACACCGTCTACTTTACAACATCAACACCACAAGATCAACCATACCTGTAGTTTGTCAACGGAACAAAATCTGCTAATTTGCCACAAGATCAACCATACCTGCGGTGGGAGCGGGCGGTGGCGGGCCGGTGGCGGGCTGTGGCGGGCGGTGGCGGCGGGGAGGAGAGGCGGTGCCGGGGGCGAGATCTGGGCGCCGACGGGGCGGTGGCGGTGGGAGCGGGCGGTGGCGGGCCGGTGGCGGCGGGGAGGAGAGGCGGGGAGGAGAGGCGGTGCCGGGGGCGAGATCTGGGCGCCGACGGGGCGGTGGCGGTGGGAGCGGGCGGTGGCGGGCGGTGGCGGCGGGGAGGAGAGGCGGGCGGGAGCGGGAGCGGCCGGTGGCGGCGGGAGCGAGCGGTGGCAACGGGGAGGCGAGGCGGGCGGGAGCGGGGGTGGCGGCGGGGAGGACCGGAGGAGAGGCCGGAGCGACCGAGCGACCGAGTATGGGTCCGAGCTCAGGACTTAACGAGAAAAAGTGAAAAACCGAGCTCAGGACTTAAATCGGATAATTATCCGATTTAGCATTTTCGGATATCCGACCAAAAATATCGGATAATCCGTTATCCGCCGGATAACAGCAATACCATATCCGTAACCATATCCGGTACCGATTATCCGTATCCGCTGCCGTATCTGGTCGGATACCATTTTTTCCGTTCCATATCCGTTTCCGTCGGATACGAAAATGGTTCGGATCGGATATTATCCGAACCGGTTTCATCCTGACCTCCCAGTGACCAGTCCGATTCGATTTTTACCCCTTACCTCTACTACCCCGTCTTCCTCCTTCACCTTCCCTGCCGCCTCCTCTCTCCGATCCCATTGCCCCCCACCTTCCCTTCTGATGTTGGTGGCGTGACCATTGCTGCTGGTGTGCTACTCCTCTTTCACCTCTATTTTGCCGTCGTCACCTCCATTCCTCTTTCACCACCTCTCAACACAACCCTAGTCCCTACTCCCTTCTCGGGCACACATTCGCCACACCTCTTCTCTTCGTCTCCACTCAACCGCTCGTCAGATCTGGTGCCCCTTCTCCGGCGGCCTGCCCGGGTGAGCTCTCCTCCGCCTCTTCTCCTCCCCTTCTGTTTGCCAGATCTGCCCCCCCCTCCTCCCCCTTCTCCGGCTGCTGGCGCGGTGAGCTCCAGCCGGAGATCCCCCGTTGACATTCTCGTGGGGTACGGTATCTTACTTTGCTGTGATCAATCTCATCCAAATCTTTATTTCTCTCCCTGTCCGTCCAGTTTGTTGCGGATTTATATGCTGCCTGGTGGAGTGGTAATACTAAAAACAGGTTCGCTCCACCCCCTGGATTAGCAAACTTTTTGTCAACCTGCAATTTAAGAAAGTTTTGTATGTTTGGTCTCGTCAGGAGTATATGATCTTAGAGTTCAGTTCCTGACAATCTGTGCTCCGTTGATCCTTGGATCGGTTATTGTGGAATGTTTAGTACGGGTGAATCTAGATTCCTCTAGGATTTGATACAATTTGGAGTAACATTGAGAATGTGATAATGCTTAGGTAACTAGGTTGAAGCCTCCAATAATTGGCTTAACTAAAGATGGAACTGTAGATATAATTGGAAACCTTTTCTTTCCTTGGTTGTGCATAGTAACCAATAATTTAATGGCCTTGCCTTGGTCCAAGACAGAAGACCTAGTGCAGTAAAGATATCTACGAAGTATGAACAAATATAGGTTGTTTCTGTACTTGCCTGGTGAATGAGATTATATAACTGATGCCGTTAACTGCTAGACAAAGAGCTGTGCGGCTCATCTTTCTCTACTACCGTAAATTCATGAGACGGTAGAGCCGATTATCTGATCTGTATCTTGATTGCTAGTTTAGTGAGCACTGGATCTAATATTTCTTTCCCTTGCAGCACAGTAAACTAGCCAATGAAGCGGAAGTTCATAAAGCAGAACAGAAGAAAAAATTAGTTTATGGTGCCTGGATGAGCAGTGGAAATGCTACTGGCCGTGGAAGGAGGAGGTTTCTTCTCATCCTCGGCTTCAGGGTACAGCCATGGCCTTGCTCTTTTGCTGCTTGGACGGAAAGAAGAAGAGAAGCCTGTCAAGGTATCACCATGGAATCAGTACAGATTAGTCGATCGGGATGCTGAGCAGGTGTATCATCTGGCTTCCAGGAAAAACCAACCTCCCGGTAAATGTGCTCCCTTCATCTGCTTCGGTTTGCAAAGCTTTGGGCCTTGAAGGAGCATCTCCTCCGAAATTGAGTTCAAGCAACACATCGGACTCTTTGGAAGAGTCATCTGGTTCAACAAAGAAGGTAACAACTAATGGTTCCATCACTGGAAATGAGAGAAAAGGTTGTCTTAAGAGCAACTCAAAAAGGGATTCGTCAGACCATTGTATAGTGGTGAGTGAAGGTGAAGAACCACGTGAGTCATTGGAGGAGGTGCAAACCTTGAAATCTCGTATGGAACGGAGAAAAGTTCAGTGGACTGATACATGTGGAAAGGAGCTTTTTGAGATAAGGGAATTTGAAGCCAGGTACAGTCTGAAAGTTCTTCCCCGTCCCCCCGTCCCCCCGTCTCATCGTATGCCCTATCTAGTTCATGATTATTAGTGCAGAAAATTTTACTGTCATTTTATTCAGATGAATACAAATTTTAGCTCATTTAAGCAGTTGCACTGTTAACGCTATATGTTGTCTGCCTTGGTTGAGTTAAACTTTGCTATTAAATATCATATATCGACTATATGAAAAGCACCTCCATCCTTGTTCTGATTTGTAATCATTAATTCATACAATGAACACCCTACATGTTAGTCAGAGCTTATAGTTTTCTTATGTGCATATTGAAAGGTGAAAGTCACTTAACTCTTGCTATTGCCAATTGCAAATACTTCAAGCTTGTTAGTTCTCAAACTGCAACCTGACATTGAGCATGAGTGCAATTAACTTTGCTTTATTATTACGTTATTCTACCCATAGCTTGTTATAGCTGCAACATTATCTGATTGCTGAGTGATTACGTTTCCACAGCGATGAATGTTTGTCAGATGATGAACTGGAAAACGACGGTTTCAGGAAATGTGAGTGTGTGATTCAGTAGATTTCACATCTGGCAATGGAGAGGATGCTTCATGGGTAGCTGCAGTTTTTCTGCTAGGATATGCTTGAACCAGTGACTTCATCAATCAGGATGGCTTGAAGCCAAGTAAACAAGGATGATTATATATGTTTCTGAGTTATAGTCTGCACGTTAGGGTTACAGTTTTGATCCCCGCTGTACCATATCAAGATTTGACTGCTTTGTTTCTTTTCACCTTCTTTTCCAGCTTTTTTTCCTTTCCTTGGTGTTCTCATGATCCACTGTACCATATAAGGCTGTCCAGTTAGGGATGTTGGATTCCTGCCATCTTGTTTTGCGTTGCTCCTAACAGATTAAGCGATGCCCTGATGACATTTTTGTTCAAGATGCTATGTTCATGTGTGGATGGCTATGAGTGATGCCACTGAAAAGAAGGATCTTTTAGTCACATTACATGCATGCCATGCGAATTTGGTCTTTATTTTCCAATAATGTTGATAAATATGAGCTATTGCCTTCCGGCAATTTGAATCAAGATTGCTCCTCCAACCATTCACAATCCAAATGATACTTTACCTAAACAATGCTAAGTTATCACAGACAGCTCATTATTGACAGGTGGTATTACCCGTCTGGGATAAGATGTATCTTAGACGAATGGATGTAGAAACACATTAGAGATAAGGTCAAAAAGGAAAATGTTTTTTTTCCAATCGTTAGTGATGACGCATCACAAATGAGTGAGCTTTTGACTAGTTTGTGATGAACGCTGTTATCTCTGACGGTTGTTGTTCTGCACCTATCTGAGATGTCATCACTGATGGTATTAGTCAAATACTCGTCTATGATGACCCTCTAACCTACATAAGGGAGTGTTTGACCCAGTCTGACCCAGATCTATTTGAAGGGTGGCTACGGCTAAGGGATTTCACCACAAATTTAGAGGTTTTATTGCAGATCTACTACTTAGTGGTCTAAGATTAATAATTTGTATTTGTTCTAATTATTGCTTTATGCTTATGTTCTATGGTTTTATTTTGGAGAATTTGGGAGAGTGAAGAAGTAAAGGAGATTATATTAATAATGGTATTGGCTAATTACATGCAAATATGGAATGGAGAAGATTGTTTTAGATGAGTTAGGTAACATACGGTTAAAAATTACGCTAAGATTAATTAGCTAATATAATTAGGGTTAGTATAAGCAATTAGTGAATCTTTTGGTAATAATTATGTATAAGTAATTTAGGTTTGTATAACATAGAATAGTTTGTTATGCTAGTTTCTCAATATTTTGCATCATTAATTGCTTTTTGATTATATGTATCAACTGCATAGATGGAGCGAAACTAGATATACGGTAACCGTGTAGTACTCTTGGTATCTCTCAATTTATGAGCCGCCAAGGACTATATGTTGAGATCAAGGTATGGCGGCTTTATGTTTTGTACATGTATTGATTGCAAGAACGAGAAGTTCTCGAAGCACACAGCTCAGATCCAGGGCTACTTGATTTGTCGGTGTTTCCTAGATGGTTACACTTATTGGACTAGTCATGCTGAAGAATAGATTATACAAGAAAGTGATGAAGTCAAAGAGATACCTATTGATGTCGATTCTGAATCCGATGAGGATATGTTGCCCAATAACGACAATCATGATATGGACCTAGCGTAGATGTTACGTAATGTAGAAGACAATGACCTTGAGGGGAAAGGGTATGATAAATCCATGAGTTTGATGGAGGAATCAGAGAAGCATTTGCACAAGGGCTGCAGTCGAAATACACAAAGCTGTCATCAGTTCTTGAACCTCAAATTGAAGGCAAGCAACGGATGGTCTAACAAAGGTTTCATAGAGATGTTAACTATCTTACAGGACATGCTGGCGGAGGGAAACCATATGCCCAAAAGCACATATAAAGCCAAGAATGTGCTTTGTCCCCTGGGAATGGAAGTCATAAGGATACACGCATGTTCAAATGACTGTATCTTATTTCGTAAGAGTATGAAGACTTGCATGTATGTCTGGTGTGTAAGGCACCGTGATACAAGAAGCGCAAGAATCAAGATTATGACACAGAGGGAAACAAGGTGACGAAAGGGGTTCCAGCTAAGGTCGCGTGTTATCTTCCTATAATTCCCTGTTTGAAGCTTTTTTTGCGAACCTAAGGAATGTGAAAATGATGCGTTGGCATGCTGAGGGGCGTAAGAAAGATGGATTGCTAAGACATTCTGCTGATGCCATCCAGTAGAGAAACATCTATAGGAAATATCCATTCATCAGTAAGGACCCAAGGAATATAAGGCTTGGACTGAGTATAGATAGAACGAATCCATTTGGTAACTTTACCAATCTACACAACACTTGGCCTGTTGTAACACCTTGATTTTGTTTGTGTTGCAAAACATGTCTTAGGCATGTCAATGCCATGTTTAGCCTTATTATATTTTCGCAGCATATTCAATTTTATGTCGTACTTGTGATCATTGCATATCATATAGCTAAGACAAGAAGTCACACGTGTATGCATGTGCTCAAACCCTAGTCTATTTTTCAAAGGACACCCTTGCCTCATTAGAGGAGAAAATACAAATACGAATGCTCCCATATATTAATGCATGCAAACCCTAACTCTTTTCCCTCTTGGCCAAAAAGACAAAAACTCTAAAATCATATTTATAATCTCACCTCTCTAAAACCAGTGGATCTTGCACCCCTCAAAGTCCACATACCTCACATAACAACCCGCGCTCCAAAACCCTAGTTCTTGCTTCTTATTCCCAAATATTCCCATATCTTTTCTTTAGGGCTGAAACCCTAATTTTATGATCACATGTGATTCCTGACCTCCAAAAATTCTAATAAAATTCTAGAAACTCTCTTAAACTATTATTAACCCAAATATAAAATAATATGGTGATGTTCAGTACAAAATTTTCAAAAAATTAAATTCAAATTTGGGGTTATTTGGACCTTTGATCTTCAACCCACATAAATAAATTTTAGAAAATTCCCATAAAATTCCACAACATATTACATGTCTCCAGGAACCCAAATATACAAAAATATCATCATCTCCAGTTCAAAACTTCTGAGCATTTTCAAAAGGAAGTTTCTGGCAAATAAGTCTATCTCTTGTTTTGTCCATCTAAAATATTGGAAAATTCTAGATCATTCCCCTAGCTTCCTTAGCATGCCAGGAGTCTATCCATGCCCTAGCTCACTCCAGGAAAAATCTATTTTGCTCCCTACTAGCCTAACCCTAGCTCTTTCCACGTGTGGCTTGCCTTCCCCTCACTTTCCTTCTTTGCCGTTCTATGCTAGACTCCTAGCCATCGAAGCAAATGCACACGCATGGGCATTCCCATGTGTGCTGAGGCACGCATAGTGCCGGTCTTTGTGTGCTCTGGCCGTGCCTCGGACGCGCACTATTTCACCTGCGTCCCGCTCCACGTGCCTGCACATCCACCTTATCCGCTGCATCCCTCGCACCAGGAGCACTGTCTAGCTTCCGCAGGGCCTAGCACCGCACGTCGGCCTGTGTGGACACGTGGTCTCACCGGTGGACAGGTGACTCGGGGCCCTCCTTCGTCCCCTCTGCCCCTCCTCTCTATATAAGGCCTCCCCGAGCCCAGCTCGAGCACCAACTCCACTCTTCTGCCTTCCCTTCATCCCCTCGACCAAACCCTACTAACAGAAGAGCTCAAAAATTCCCTCACCGGCCGAATAGACCCATGAGATCTATCCTCCATTTCTAGCGAATGTAGTGGCTCCCTCTTCCTTGTTTTCTTCCTAAATTACTCTCTGGACATCCTTGATCTGCCCTCTCAAATCTCCCACCTCGTTGTGCCCAGAAGGAGGAGTTAGAGCTCGCCGAAGTTGGAGCCATTCAGGCACTCGTCGTTAACGATCTCTAGTGTCCATTAACCCTTCTGGTAGCTTCTCCTCACCAAGACGATCTTCTAGGTACCAACGCACCTGCTGGAATGCCCTAGAAGATCAGCACGAGCTCGCCAAACTTCTCCCCAGCCTCGTCGCCGTCGGGGAGTTCCCTACCAGTGTGCGCGCATAATAACGACCGTGGGCTGTTGATAGGCGAGCCTACTCAAGGTTTAAATCCCGCGCGGCCCACAACCCGTTAAGTGGAGGCGTATTCTTCAAATTCGCCTCCGACGTCACCCCTTAAAGCAAAAGCCAGTTTGGTTCAGACATAATCATTTCTTTTTCTGGTTCGACTGATTTTTGACTAGTTTTCTCAAAACCACTTCCAGTTCTAGGTTCCTAAATTTTTTTGAACCATTTCATTCAAAGCAAATTTTAAATTTTAAATCTATTTATATTTAAAAAGAGAAGAATTTAGGTTTTGCATAAAACTTAATATTCATTGAGATATGCAAAATGTTTGAATAATTTTTCAGAGCACTTTAGCTTGGTTTATAAATTCCTTAAAAACCTTATTGCCCTTTGTACCTAACATAAGGTTGAAAACTTAAATACATTTGAATAAGGAGAATG
>JAGXJF010002382.1:0-31240 GCA_019208055.1 Stipa capillata | reverse complement strand
AATTTTAATAGCCTCCTATTCACCCCCCTCTAGTTGGCACCTTTGGTCCTTTCAAGAGGTGGAGAGATAACTTCACAAGGTGCCTGAGAAATCGGGAGAAATTGGTTCGCACGCGAGGCCTAGGGATTTCCATTCCCTGAAGAGAAGGATTCCCCCAATCCGAAGAGCAGGCCCACCGCAGGAAGAGAACCAAGCAAGAAGATTTAGTGGAACAGATAAGGAGGGTGTGTCTAGAGGAGGTGACATAGGAGATGAGAGAGGAGGTCAGAGAAGAGGTACCCAGGGAGATGCTCTTGTATTTGGTAACGCTACCACCCTTACCTGTATCGGACTAATTTTTTGGAGGTTTTTAAAATCTTTTATGTGGAAAATGAGGACCGAAAATTTTTGTGGAATTTCTTGCAAATTTTCTATGTCTCTTGGAACTTACATGAATAATTTCAAACATGAATTTTTGGTTATAAATGTTTTATGGATGATGCAAACTCTATTTTATTTATGAGAATTTTTTCTGCAATTTTTATAAACCTCTTTTGTATTTCTTGAGCTTTATTAGATTTTTTGCCTATTATTTAATCATAAAAACCTTATATTTCTTCCCTTGACCGACGTGCTGAATTTCGCCCCGCCTAGGCCAAGCCTAGCCGGCTGCCCCACCTCCCCTCTTGGGCCGTGCCTGCCCAGTAGCCGCTTGGCCCAGTGCACAAACCAGACCGCCCGCTGCCTCATCTAATGGGCCGGCCTGCTGCGCCGGCCTGCCGCCCCACCGCATGGCCCAATCAATAGATCCATCTAATGTCTAGTACAGAACGTGCGCATTTATTTTCTATCTAACCTTCAAACACATCTAGATCGCCATCATGTCTTCGATCTTAGGACAAGAATAAATCAATTAGGACCCGATGAACCTACTGATGCGACCAAATTTCCAATCCGCTTGCTAGTTTTAAAATTTATTTCAATCTACTCAATTTGAGTGAATTTTGGCCAAATTTCAATCTGATTTTGTACTGAATGAAAATTTTGAGATTATTATTTTTCATAGGTTACTACTATATATAGCAGATACCATGAATTTTTCCATGATTTCAAAAATTACATAGGATTTTAGATAATTGGTGTTAGCTCTATTTTAATTATTAAAAATAGAAATACATTTTTCTAATTTAATTGTTTGGGTAATACTTATTGTTTAGAGCATTGTGGTATATTTTGGTAAATTTTCATCACTATTTGATTATGTTAATAATTAGGATATCATGTAAGATTAATGTTTGCGTACCAAATATATAGTATCGTGCTCATTATTTTTCTGTTAATTAATATCCTTATGTAATCATTGTTAGTAATTATTTAAGATGTTGTATAATTCATATTTATATGATATGACAAGGTTCTCATATAAGGTTTGTCATTTTATAGCATAACTTGCCTTCCTAAAAAAGATAGATTCTAACTACGTTATAGGGTCCGAATAAAACATATGTAGCGATATTATTGATCAAATATAATGTCATCCCTTTGTACCTAGTATCATGCATAGGACTAGCTTTATTTTTGTATGACATTTAGCATGTTTAAAATTTATTTGTTAAAAATAATTATTTTAAAAAGTAATGTTATTAATCAAATAATCTGGATGATGCTATTCTGTTAATGAAGAAAATAATAAAGTTATTATTTTCTATTAATATGAATATACCATTTTTCATATTATAAATAAATATATAATATAATATTTTATTTATTTATTTATTACTATCATACGCGGTTACGACCCATCGTTAGGAGACCCCAAATTAAGGACAGCGTAGGGTTAAAACCCTATTCTGATCTTCGACTTACTCCGTCCGTTGTCGATTTCCATCTTTCTTTCACAGTCGGATTTTTATTCTAGAAGCAGTTATTTATTTGTTGATTGCTTATTTTGCGTTACAATGATTAGGGAGTGACGATGCTGGTGGCGGACCCAACTTCGAAGATAAACAGTTCTATAACAAAGACATGCCCCTCTTCTTGATCATGTTTATCCTATATTTTTAAAGTCATTATATTTATTGTTTGTAAAATGCATGTTGTTTATTCCCCTAGCTAGTTTGGGACACATATGTATATGATGATGAGTAATACGTTATACCGTCTACGGGGTAGTATACGTGTTCAACTCTCTGGATACCTGAACTAGATGACGTACTCGCTAAAGATCCAGGAGATAAGGAGATCCCGTAAGGATCAAACCTCGAGATCTCTCCTAACGGAGAAGACTTAATGGATCTGGAGATCTGCTTGTCACCCTTTTACCTGATATGCTGAGTAGATTATTTAATATCTCATAATAAAGTAGAGATACTGCTTAGTCATGCTTAAATTATCCCTAGGATATTTTTGACTTGCCTCCTCAGAGGAACGATCTTTGGATCTTTGATATCATTATTGAAACTTTGTTAAGCTCGCTGAGCTAGGGCTAGATGGGCGTTGTTTTCCTTCCTTTCTCTTTCTATTTTTTTTCCTTTTCTACTCTGGGTGAAACTTACCATCTAAAAAGTGCGGGCGGCAGCTGTATTAGGGTTGAAGGAGCAATTGGCTACCCGCATTGAATAAGGTCAAAGTCATGATTTTAAAAAGTGTGAAAATAGTACGACCACATACTATATGAGCATTGGTTTGGTTAAGTAGTTTAGTCGAGTCTTGGTGTCAATATCGCCATACGGCAGAAGGGTGGACGTAGCTAGGAGGACCTTGGCATAGATGGGAGGCTGGAGGGTGGGGACATACTCTCAATTTCGTGTTAGACCCAGTGGGCATGTCGCATCGAGAGGAGATTGGCTAAAAGATCTCATCACGGTCACCCTGCCAACACACTGATGGGCATGTGTACAAGCCCGATCAGCCTAATCAGCTTGGCATAAGGAGATGATTGTGTCATGTGGGTAAAGTGTACAACCTTTGTAAAGTATCAAACTAATCAATTAGCCATATCCACAGTCACGGATGTCATATAACTCATTCTTGATTAAAAAAAGAAACTATCTTCCTCCCCCTTGTTATTTCCCTCACCCCAGTTCTGAAAATGTGAAAAGATGGTTGGAACCTATGGACGAGTCTAGGCTGGATACCTTACTTGTATGTGTTGGTCGTGGACCCTCATATGAGAAATACCCCTGAGATAAAAACCTGATTTTTATATCCAAGCCGCCCTGGAAACTATCGTAGTATTTATAACCACAAACTGCATTTACGCAAAATAGCCCTACAGCCTTCCTTTGTAGCCTCATATACATTGGTTTAGGTGTTTTGCTACGACGGGGCACGCTAAGGCACGCTAAGTAAGTGAAGTACTCATCGACATGTTCGTTATGATAGTAGACAGATGACTACGCTGTAGAAGATGCCGATGACGGCTACTACGATGATGATCCTGAGGAGTGAGGTCGTGTGAACTCCATCAACTGTCTGTGGCTGAGATGGAGCCTTCCATTTACCGCTTTCTTTCCACTGCTTTATGAATTGTAACGGTCATGTGACCAAGTACTCTGTTAAAAGCCATGTGGCTTCTATTCTTCAAGACTATGTTGTAATAAATGTAACATGGTAATGTTATCATTTCGCCTATGTTCATCAGCTTAATTCTAGACTAATGATGATACGCAAAGGGTGTCTGGAAGTTAAGTCCAAACTCTCACATTACCTCCCATTCGGGCCGAAGGTAGCCCCGCCAACATACGGAGTAGCTATGCATCCGCCAATCGTACTTCCGAGGGGAAAATGGGATCACATCCTCTCGACAACATCAATGTAAGTTTAATTAGTTACATGAATGCTTCGTATATAGCTTTTGGACGTGTAAACCAAATATCCTTTGTTCTGTAGACACCAACGCAGTGCAAAATCACAATAGCTCTACTCGGTGGTGGTTCCCGTGGTTGTTGCGCATGGAAGAGTGTTTCCATCTACTCCAGGGGCACGAGTGCACAAAATGATCATGTCGCCGAGCCAACATGCGTCAATGTGAAGGTCCCCGTGCCCCTAAAGACGATATCCTCATGTTAGGAGAGGCCATTGGCTATTTCATCTTGTGGCTGAAGATGGACATCTTGATAGAAACTGGCACCCTCTCGCATCACGTATCTCCGATCTAGGCTAGTACTCCATTATCCCATTCACCAACGAACTTGATCGTTGCAAGACTGTCATTTTCACCAAGCCATGATGCTTTGGAGCAAGAGCTCGTGCAAAGTCTGTCTAACGGAGCCAGATGCTTGCATGACCACTACATGGCACAGTTCAATAAGCCGAAACTAGACCAGAAGAAGAGTATTGAAGTCAACGTTCTAGATGGGTGGCATTTGTTTAAATAATTTGGATAAAATCACTTCTTCGTTAGTTTTGATGACTTGTTCAACCTTGACTGCCTCGATAATAGACTTATGAGGTGTTGGATTCTTTATATAATCCAAGAGATGAGGCACATGAATAGGAGCCTTGGACTGGTCGATCCTTGTCTAATGAACTACCAAATCATGAAAGACCGAAGTGGTGGCTTGCCCAAAGGGACAATGAGTACATACTCTTTGCCTACAACCTAGGGCAAGTTCTTTAGTATTATCTAAATATGATATTTTTGCACTTAGGTGTATAGATCTAACTAATGACAATGATGGCATGTACACAGCATCCACTGGATCCTTGTGGTTACCCTTGTACCTGGGAACAAGGTGTTTTATCTTGATTTCCTGCCCAAAAAAGTGACCTCTCAATGCTCTGGACATGCATTGACGGTGCTTTCACATAGTATATTGCAAAAGGAGCGCATAGCATGCCGAGATTGGCCAAGGAACTCACCCAGAAATTTGACTTTCCCTGCAAACATCAATCCCAAGAATCCAACACATGTGGGTTCTACGTTTGCACACACATGGAGGCGATAGTCAATAGGCCAAACTTAGGAGAAACGGTATACCATCTACGAGCTTTATCAACTAGCCAATTGATAGTTATGTTTATTTTGCATGAAACTAATGTTCTTCTAACTAAAGGATTTTAGGATCGGAATGGAACCGGTAGATAGAAAGGAGTTATACCGGATAGGAGGGATCTTTGTTTTCCTCAATGCTAATGTCATAAGCCCCGCAAGGGATTCCAACCCGAACTCTCTTGATCTATAGTTGAGTAGTGTTTACAAACTGAATTCAAATATGTTTTGAACATTTGAGTTCATTTCTAATGCAATATGATGGTTTTATATGTGTTATGATGTGATTGTATCGATATGTGCTGGATGATGGTTGTATATGGATGTGATCTGCTGTTTTAGAGGGCATAGCTAGCAAATCCTGAGGCTAGCCAAAAAATAGGAAAAATATTGCCTGGTGTAAGCAATCATCACTCATGGTTTCCCTACACACCCGTCACTAATGACGTGTCATTGGCAGGTCATGGTAGGCGCCCGACACTGATGACATATCATTAGGGACGGATTATGATAGCCGCCCATCACTGATGACAAGTCATCAGGAATGGGTTACGTTAGACGCCCGTCACTGATGACAATGTAAGCAGGGACGGGTTGCGTTAGCGTCCGGCACTGATGACAATATCAACATTGATGGGTTACATTAGCTGCCCATCTCTGATGACAATGTCAACAGGGATGGGTTACGTTAGTGTGGCGTACCCGGTTTTAAGGCCGGATACTCCCTTGTGATTACTGTACCGGTCCCTGGATCAGTAGCCGATACACACAAGTTAACCTATATATCATTGACATACATATGAATTTAAGTAAATAGATCGTCAAGGTCGAATGTCTGATACCTGTAGCCCAATGGCTATAAATTTGTAGCGAAAAAACAAGCGGTGATGTGGCCCATCAATATGCCATACCCGACAGGCAACTGACTGGGGTTACGCCCTAGCTTTCACGATCATAATTGTTTCTTTGGAATTGACGTCTCCTTCGTCTGGCCAAATCAACAAGCCAAGTGAGTACATGGAATGTACTCGCAAGCTATTCCCACAGGAGAAAGTATACGGCAATATTTCATGCAGGGAGTAAATCAAGGAATAGCTCTAACCTAAGTTAGTTGTTGTGTGGAAAAGTAAGTTCTCAATTTAAATTCAGGAATAGTAGATTCAAAAGCAGTTTTGTAAATCAGAACATTTCAAAGCAACAAAACTTTTCTCGAGGTAGACCTAGCTACCTCTTTTCTTTCAATCCTCGAGACAGCTCAGACCATACTACCCCGGGCAGTATGTCTAGCTTCTCTACCTAACGCTCAGCTTGTACTATCCCGATAGTACAGCGAGCCTCATCATCTCCATGCCTAGCCCGTGTTATTCCGGATAGCACGGCTAGGCTCCTCTTCCAGCAATTCCTTGCTACTAGCCACGTAGCATAAATTGCACTCTGTGGACACGTCATGCCCACGTCCTTAATCCCTTTTCCCTAAGCTTTCACAAACAAAACTTAGTCTAACTAGTGTGTGGCCTTGCCAGTTCATGTCCATGACCGAGGACGCGGCTATTCGAATAGTTTTAACACTCTGCAAAGGTTGTACGGCTTTACCCACAAGATGTAAGTTCACCCTTGTTGCCAAACGTTACTGGTATACTTCACGAGGTGTACTGGCAGGGTGGTTACAACGAGGCCTTCGCCCGTTTCCATACTAGAGCTGGACCCGCTAGGTGGTTGACCCAACTTTTGCGTCCCGGACCAAAAATGGGACTCCCCACCTCTGTGGCACATCAACACCCATACGCCCAGCGGTGGTGGATCTCTAGGACTTTAAACACCTAGCACATGCTTCCTACTTCCCACGGGTCCATACCCTAAAACTTGCCGGGGTACTAAGCCAAGTCCTTTCCCATATAGGACATGTGGATGTATGGTGAGGGAACTGGTTTAGCGGCACTTAGGCCCGGTCCTTAATTGATTCAAGCAAGACTCCATTCTCGACACATGTTCGTCCCGGACGACCATGCCACCATCAGGTACTCTACACCCCCGAGCTACCCTTAGCATTCTCACCCAAATCAAAATTATCTCCAGTTTTCTTTGGGGTTTTGACAAACATTCCTTTTTAAAAAGGCCACCTCGGATAGCACATGCTACCGGAGGGTTTTATTTTCCATGACCCAACGGGGTTTGTAAAATCGGTATAAAAATTGGTTTTAGCTACAGCAGGCCTAAGCGTGCCTAATGCCTATAGCCTTAATAGTCTTGTCGGTCGTGGAACAACCGACTAATGTACCTAGGGTTACAAAGGTCGGATATTCAGACCTAAGTATTGTGCAACTACTGGGTATAGCTACTTCTACATAAAATATCGTTAATAACCACATAGCATGCAGAGTTCGCAAACAACATAAATAAGATTTCACACATATGGGATTTAGCATGATCAAAGTGGGAATGCTTGCCTGGCAATATTGTCCAGGGCTCGGTCTTGAACCCGATTTGACAATTGTCCGAAATCCTTCGCGCGATATCTCCTAACGTCGGTATCTACACGTCAAAGAACGGCGAATAAGTCAACTTGGCAAGGAAGAGCCGAGAACTTCGAATGCAAAACCAGAATAATCAATTCGTGCAACCACAACGCGTCGAATTAGATATTGTGATTTTATGGAGCTTTAGAATCATAGGAATGCGTGATTTAGGTTATCCTAACAAGGTTATCCACTTTAGGCTTCCGTCGCGTTAGGGTTCCAGTGCCTCGGAAGATTGTTAGGTTTGGAGGAACATAGTAAAGAAAATCCAGGTTTCCTTTGTAGGATACTAAGCACACTAGGGTTTCCTTCCTCTTCGTCATTTTTAATATAGCTGAAGGGTTTGAAAATTTGAAAATGGACTCTACTGGAACTAAAGTGTTTTATTCTTATTATTATTATTTTTTTAGAAGATTTTTGGAAAGGGATTCAATTCGTTTCAAGTTTATATTGAAAAGATATATGAATAACTTGCATATTTGAAATGTAGTTAAGTTCGATATTCAAGTATTTCATGAAATATGGAAACTAGTACTGGGATGTAGATTTCGGTTTTAGCTGACCACAGGAGAAAGAATTAGGTTGATCGAAGCTTTGAGGGAAAAGTTATGGGCAATCGATTGGGTGCCGGAAAGGAAGAAGGGGGGAACGAATTCTGTCGGAAGGAGAAAAGGGACGGTGTCAGAGACGTATAATGGGAAGGCGCCTTCGGCAAAGCAGAGATGGGAACAGAGAGTATTCAGAAGAAAATACGTTTTCCCGAAGAGAAAACATATACAGGACAGAGATAAGGGAGAGTTATGTCTATCAGAAGAGAAAACATAAAGGTGGGATTACGCCTTCAGCTACTGAGAACGTAATAGAGAAGGTCCTCAGACAGTTTACGCTTTCGGAAATAGTAAGCGTAACGCGAGGGCAGGAGGAGTGAATATGCTTCCTTGGCAGGGGTCACGTACTAGTGAAACTCCATTTCCTCAAGTCTGTTAATGGCTGCTGGTTGCTGGTTTAACATCTTCTGCATCCGCGAACTGGGGAGGGTAGAAGAGAGAAAAGGGGCAAGGGGGAGACCTTGGCAGGCCATGGATCTCACCAATGCTGATGGTGGTACAGTGGGGGCTGGTTCACCGGCGACGGCGTCGTTGAAAGGAGGACCGGCGGCCTCGTCGAGTGGGTTGATCTGAGGCAACGGGAGGCGCCTGCCTCGGCTGGCTCACTGGCAGCGGTCGGTGATTGGGAAGATGGTGCCGACCTGGGAAATAAGGTTGGGGCGCAGGTTCATCCGGTTGGAGGCGGCATTGAGGAGATCCTCTGGCGACTTGGTGAGGCGGCAGGCTCGGCTGTTGCGGTGCGCGCGCAGCAGGTGGAAGAGGGAGCGGGTAGATGCTAGAAGAGGGAGAACGGGGAATAAGGTAACCGAGGGCGGCAGGCGGCAATGGCTCTCCGGCGACGGACCGGTGCTTGTTGGTTAGCGGCAAAGCTCACCTCAGACGAACTCATCAGCAATAGCAGAGGGGAACGTGCTGGACTGAGGAAAAAGGCCGCGGTGGCTCACGACCAGGGATAGAGAGGAAGGGGTCGCGGGGCTGTGGCCATGGCCGGGGTGGAGCTCCTGCCGCAGCTGAAGGAGGGGAGGTAGCTCAGGAGAGTAGAAGAGGGAAGGTAGGGGAGAAGCTCGGGAGAGAGCGGGGTATCTCGGCTCACTTCGCCGGCGGCGAGTGGTGCTCCGGTCAGAGCGACCGAGGCCAGATCCAAGGCCAGTGGCACGTTCCTTGGTGCATCGTTGGGGATGGCCGGTGGTGACTACTCGGAAGAAGAGCAAGGGGGCCCCGTGGCCTACGGTGGCGAGCTGCGGGAGGAGAAGTGGCCGGGCGAGAGGAGCTCAGGGATTGGGAGCTTGGGCCGCTCAGGTGGTGCAGCAAGGAGTAGCTAGGAGAGAGTTGGCGATGCGACTGGTGCTGGACTGGAACTTAGTAGGTGCTTGGGGTAGTGAGCGAGCACTAGGGAATTGATGGAGCTCTTGACCATGGTGCTTGAGGGAAGAAGACAGGGAGAAGAAACTCGTGGGATAAGAGAAGGGAGCAGCTCCACTTGGGGAAAGTATGTGGGGCAGCTCGGGTGATCTTGGGCAGCCCGAGTGGCGGCAGATGGGGAAAAGCTGCTCGGTGTTGGGGCTAGGGGAGCTCGGGAAAAGTGATGAATAGGGAGAGTGCTGCTGCGGGGAAGATGAGGACTGCAAGGAGGAGCAGTGCCAGCAGTAGTCATCAGAGAGAAGACTAGAAGGGTGAGGAAGAAGATGGTTGGGAAGAAGCTAAGTATGGGGCCGGGTCCCATATGACAGAAGGACTAGGTGGTGTCGGTTGGTACATTTGGGATTTCAACTAGCAGAATGCTGGGAAAAACAACAGAAGGGAAGAGAGTAGTTATTGCCTTGGGCTTGGATCGATTTCACGATTGTATGGAGACAGCAAGGAGGGGAATGCTCTTACAGGGCATAGTAGCATAGTAAGAGTTAGGCAACGCCTGTTATATTGGCAAGGAAATCAATGGCACCGAGTTAAGAGGTTTGAAGGTAGGTGATAGGATAGGTCACATCATGAGCTCAGGAAAAGAGTTAGGTGCTTTCCTAATTCTTTTTAATAGAGGTTGATGGACTTGACAATGGCATGTGCGAGCTTAGGTTAAAATAAGAAATTGAGATTTTGTGTATGCCCTGTACATGTAGTGCATAAATATTTCACTACCAGGTGAGAGGGGTGATCATGCGAGAAGATATGGTCAAGGAGCTGGGTTAGATAGGCCGGACAAAACAAAGATGTCGAGCATTCGGGAGCCTCGGAAAACAAGGACAAAGGAACTAGGCCCTTGGACCTTTCCTTAACTCGGAAGAAGCTAGTTAGAGTTTCCAGTGTATATACCCACATACATCCAAAAATTAAGCATATATGGGGTAGCGACGGGACTAGGATAATGGTAGGAAGTCATGGGAGTTGGGACTTGGAAAACAATACTGCCGGTACGCTCGTATATATGCACAGGATTGTGGCAGAGTTAATGATGCGTTAGGGCTTTGCTCCGTAGCTCGGGAAGGAGGGGTTAGGGTTTTGCGTTTATGCATATATACAGAAGCAGTATATACGTGCATATACTTACGATAGGACACGGCGAAGTAGGTGGCAGAAGATCACGGCATTTGGAAGAATTTTGTGTCGTATATATGCTCGATATTGCAACGACGCCGCACGGTAGACGAACATACGCACATACGCATATAGTTGCATGCATGTGGGAAATTTCAGGCGTGCGTATGTGAACACGCAAGGGGTCCGATAAGGAGTAGGTAGGCGAAGGTCGCCTTGCGTCGAGAGATACTAGGCGGAATTGGTGAAAGGATAAACGTGACGGGAGTGTGAGTACATGCATCAGGAGGGGAAGAGATCACCCGGCGGTTGTATTGGACAATGATACTATTGCAGGGTGACGACAAGGTTTTGATTAGGTTTATTTAAGAGCATGTTATTATTAGCGCAAAATTTTTTTGTTGGCCCTAATTTTCAGGCTTCAGAAAATCGGGGTGTGACAGTTGGCCGCCTATCACTGATGATAATGTCAACATTGACGGGTGTCCACAACTATCCATCAGTGACGTGTGTCATCAGTGAAAGGTAATTTACCCATCAACGATGACTCGATTCATCACTAACCACTCATCACTGACGCACCCTAAATTCGATAGTGATGTGGGATTTTGCACGTTAGTGATGTAGGTGTCTGTAGTAGTGGCTCTAGGTCCCTTCAAGACCTAACGATCCCATCTGTGGAGATCAGCATGCACAGCGTTTGTACGGTCAGTGAGTGACAGCGCCTATCACACCCTAGTTTTTAATAACAGGAAAATATGGGTTTGCGAAAAATTAATTTGTTTTTTATTATTTAGTTGGATCTTAATAATGTTTTGTTTTTATTAAATGTGAAATTGGTACTTAAAATCCCAAATTGTTTCTCTACCCAATAGTTGGTATGCATCTTACCATCTTTTCATCATCATGTGAGAAAAAGCTCACATTCTTTCTCCCCTTTAATTCTTTCTTTCCCATTTTCTACATTCGGTGTCTTTTCCTGAAAAGCCTCTAAACCTATATCTCCTTCCATAAAATCTTAAAGGAATATATTGTAACGGACTCCGAAATCAAATATGACTAGAGGAACGGATCATCGCCAAGGACCGAAGGACCAGTCGACCTGGTGGCACGGTACCTGCGCCGTACGCACCGAGGAGGAGTGATCCGACACCTGCCCAACGCAAGCCGGCCGGAAGCGACAAAACTTCCTAAAGCTACATAAGATTTCAACATCCGGTGAAGACTTAGAGCCGTTCTCAAACCCACTAGGCAGAATAGAAGCGGAGGAGCCGGTGAGTCCACCCTCACCCTAACCTAGCCCGAAGGCTAGTGGGTCACCCGAAGGCCCGGTGGAGTACACCCACACCCTGCCTGGCCGGCATCGCATCTCAGCCAGCGGGTCACTCAACCGACAGCTACTCGACCCAGTGAAAGAAAGAACCGCAGTAATTCTTCACGGCATACCCAAGCACTTCATCACATACACGCATTGTACCTGGGCAGCTTTTAGAAACAACTCGAATACCATCACAAAACTCTACATATGAGGAGGAGTTAAAGCATATAAGTTATCCATACCAAGGACACATCCTAACTGCATTATTACATGACCTAAGGGTCATTTTCAGCACACATAAACCTCCAAAAACAGCAGCGGAATAACAACATGAACATGGGAGTGATTCACTAAAACCACTCCCCAAAAACTATACAACCCTTCCGTAGACCAAGTCGGACAACCCTGCAGTATTACTCAGAAGACATTTCAGTTTCAGCATTGTAAAAGTCGTCGATACTAGGATCACCTGCAGGATTTGAATTCCCGAGTGAGTACTTTCGTACTCGCAAGTTGCATTTGCTTATTCCAAGTTAAACTTAAGCATATTAAACAATTAAATGACGGTAGAAGAAATACCATTCTAGATCTGAAGCTACACCCATAGCATCATATCACAAGCACCGAATAGTTACCAACAAGTAACCATCATCAAGATTTGCATTACAATTGAGCTACTACTCAACTTGTGACTCCAATCACAGCAAATCATCACAACCAAATTCTTTTTATTCCCTCTAAGACCTGCTAGCCATTAGAGGGATTCCGGAACAACTATCCCGGATCAAGTTTAGTCGAGGGAGGTAACGACTATCACCTGCACCTCGAACGGAGGTACGTCGATACGGTCGAGGGTAATAGTTGGCCGACCATTACCCTTCTCTAACTCGCATCGAGTATACCTTCGCCGGCTCAAGGAGTTCTAGTACACATTTCTAGGATCATGCGGGACTACCCGTCACGTCCCCAATGTATACCCACTCCCGTCTCTCACAACTCCCAAAAGAGTTCAAGTTTGCATTAGGGTGATTTAAATGACACGTCCATGCCAAACACCCACATGAGCAACCTACTCATGCTAGTAACCAAATAGCACAGCCAACAATTGGAAGTATTCGAACTACACGACATCAATTGAACAAGCACGCATAAGAGTAACTGGAATTAATTCAACAAGCATGCAAGCTTGCCTGACTGCTCGGGGAAGTCCTCCTGCTGTTGATCACACTCAATAAAACCCTCAGTGCTCGGCTCTAGCAAATGGAACACCGCAATAAAAGGAATAGAAAGAAACAAATAAGAATGCTGAAGCAATTTGAAACTAATGATATGCATGCCATGTATTCTAACCTACATGCAATGAGAATGCAAATTGAATGCTATCAATTCGGTTTGAATTAGAGTTATGAATATTTAGTCATGTATTTGGGAATAATTTAAATCCTCGAGATCTTTCATTTTTAAAACTACAATGACATTCATATACAAATTCATGCATATATATATACCATTATTTATTTCAGCAAAAGAGATGAATCCTTTTCATGGAAATTACATATGCCCAGATCATCTATCCTTTGCTTAAGGTTGAACATTAACATTAATTCTCAGTTTTAGTAAAAGAAACATATACACCCTAACCACCATCGATCAGGGCCTAACCATCTTAAGACTACTCCTCCTGGAGCTAATGCTGAAACAACTAGCCATAAGATCAGGTCTGGGACTGAGCCGAAAAGAGGAATGAAATTCTTGGTAGCATCAGGCCATAAGCAAAACAGATGGATTAGTATCAGCACAATCCAAAATCTGAAGCAAAAACCTATTTATGGCTTGGAATATTTCAGAAACTGAATCAAGAATCTAGGAATATAGATAACACTTTAGCCCACAATTACTGGTTTCTGGATCAACAGGACTTGCTGCCTGCAATGGGTGCTGAGGAGGGATTCAACTAACTCAATTTGGTGTATAGATTGATTACTTAATCCAACTGTTAAGACATGGGACAGCTCCCAAATATTCATGCCAATGACAGCAACAGATTTGATAACAAATCTAATGAATACTTTTTGAAGGACTAAGAGCTGAGCTCACTTAGCAAATCAAACACATGCATATGAGTATATGCTGGTACTACTAGAACATCTTAAGGTTTAAAACAATAGCTACTTATGGTCTTAATGTTTGAGAACTAAATCTAGAATCAAAAGACATAGCTAATACTCTAACTCACATACACTTGTTTTCAGGTTACTAATGTGCCTTGATCATTAGGTCCTACACTGATTTAAATACATTAACACTAATACACCTTAGGATATAAAACAGTAGTTGCTTATGGTTTTAATTGTTTGAGAAATAACACTCTAGCTCACATGTATTTGTTCTCAGGTCACCACAGCTTGCTGCTTGCAGTAAGCAGAAGAAGGATGCGATTAATTCAGTGGAGGAACAGGCTAATACTAACTGAATAAAGCTAGAGTCAAGTCTGGGAATGAAAAGGAGTCTAATAGAGAAATAGAGTAGTTAACATAATCAGCTTAGGAACTGATTTAAATGAGCTAAGGGCTGAACTCAATCAGCAAATCAAGCACATAATGGGATCAGTGCACGTGCTGGAACTCTCAACTCTTGTACTGAAGTATTATTTTTCCTTTATGTTTGCAGCTAGTATATCTACTCCTTATTAGAGTTTCTAAATCATACCACTACTACAACTTCAGTGGGTATACATGTATATACACAATTTGGACACTACTATTCTTTGGTTAGGGGTTAATCTCTTATTTTCACCTGCACATGTATATCTATATACCTGCTATTGCTAATTCAATTACACTCATCATATGCCAAGAAAAGGATTCAATTCTACTGCTCTTTTACTTGGTAATTTGTTAGTTAGTTAATGGCTTCCCTCAACTGAAACGTTGGAAGGCTTTTAGTTAAAATGAACTAACTCTCAGCTCACATATACATGTTCCCAGATTACCAACATCTGCTGTTAAGGAATAGGGCATAGAACCAGAATGAGGGAGGGAAACATGGCTTGCTAGATGCATAGATTTGTAATTCCACACTAAACACTGCATACACATTAAAAGAAAACAATCGCTAATCAGTTCATCCCTTGAGCTCAGTTAGTGATTAACCGGGTGGTGAGCTGACTAGCATAGAGATTAGAACAAATACAGGGGAGAAAAGGAAGAGCCGGCTCACTCAAGGAGGAAGAGCAAGGCCGGTAGTTCAACTGAGGGATAGCTCGCCGTGGATGGACGAGGAGAACGTTGGGGATCAGCCTCGCCGGAGTTGGGGATGGTGACGCCCTCGGCCAACACCTGTAATGGCCACAGCAAAAGAGATAAGGAACCAGCACCGCAGTGAGGGGAAGAGAGAAAAGCTGGGCGCGGTGATGAGGTAGGGAGGCTCGCCGGCGGAGCCCTCGTCGGCGTTAGACGGAGCCGACGTTGATCCAGAAGCTGGCGAAGAACTGGGAAGCGGCGGCGAACTCGGAAGCAACAACCGGCGGGGAAAACCAGCAGAGCTTTGGAACGTCCGAGAGTAATGCCCGATGTTTGCATGGAGAGATAGAAAGGTTTAGCTGGCTGGAGGACGCGTGGCCACGGACGTGGCGATGGTTGCCAAATTAGGCTCCGCTGATCACTGTGCTGAGTTGAAGCAAAGCGGCAGGCGCGCCCTGGCATTGCTCGGCGTGGGGAGAAGAGAAAAAAGGAAATGCTAGGGAGAAGAAAATGGGCTGGCGGCCCAGTACACAGGAGAGGAATTCCCTTGTTCTCAAATCTTAAATTCTCTTCTTTGTGCTTCCAACTAATTTGCAAATTCAAACGTTAGAAAGACAATAGTTCAAAGGCTTTGGAATACTTGTATGAGTTCCAACAGCTATATTGTTCCTCTTGATCTAAGTCAAATAAAGATTCGGCTACTCTTGGTTATAACTTGACCCTAGGACAATGAAACTAATGCAAGTTTTAAGGTTTAGGAGATGCACAAGAAAACTGTAATTTTAGGTATAATCGCTAAATTATGTCAAATATAAATTAAACTTGTTAACAACCCTTGGTTCTTACTCCCCTATGTTTAGCTGACTTCAACTCTAGAGCGACATTTTGCATTTTGTTTTAGGGTTTTGATGTGTAATGCAAATGCATGGATGCATGCAAGAGATAAGAATGAATTTTATAAACTAATCAAGATTAAACTCGAGCTAAGCTAATTATTCACAACTCGGGCTTTACATATATTCCTAAACTCACTGGATTATGAAAACACTCAAATATTTAACAACATTCCATATAATGTTCAAAAAGTACATACCCTTTTTTGAATCAATTGATCTATCATCACATGCTACTTATTCTCCTCTAAAATACCATAAAATTTCACAAGCCTTTTGGAACCTATCATAGCCACATTCCAAAATAATATCTTGACCTCCAGCTCAAAATTTTCAAAATAATTCAAACCTCTGTTTGAGCTAGATTTGAATTCTAGCTTGTTTCCCTAACTTCTAAACCTTTGAAAAATCCCCACAAATCATGGAACATCCTATATTCATCCTTAGCTCATTTACGTGCTCACTACCCTCTGTCCAATTCAAAATCTCAAATGGTGTCAAATTTAAATTTGAGCCAGATTAGAACCTAGCTTGTTTTCACTATTTAAAATATCATAAAATTCAGGGATTATCCACTCATCACTCTGAATCTATTTTGTCATGTCCCATCCTCTGCACATTCAAAATCCTAAAATTAGAGTAGTGCTCATGGTTTGGCCTCATATTCACTCTTTGCTAGAGCCACCCCCATCCTTCTTCCTCCTTTCACTTCCCTCTCACTACCACTAGTCCCAGGGACCCACCTAGCATCCTCCTTCCTCTTCTTCCTTTTCCCTCCTCGATGCCACTTCTGGTGCCGCTACAGTGTGCAGTGTGTGCATTGCACGCGCGTCCTATGTCGCGGTCCTTGTGAGCACCTACGCCTGATAGCCCAACGCCACTCCATCATGTCCTTCAGCGTACCACGGGTCCTGCTGATGTTAACTCCTCCATGCGTGCATGTCTCCCTCCTCCTCTGCCTCGAAGCCATGTAGCGCACGCCACAGACACCCAGCGCCAGCACCAAGTCAACCACCATAGTGTGCCAGTAGTGTACCATCGCGTTACCTGTGCCATCAGCCTTCGTTTAACTCCCCTGTTCCTTGATTCTCGTGTCACTGCTAGTGAGGGTGCCGCGCTCATGCACCTAGCGGACAGTGCACTGGCTATAAAGAATCTTTGGGCATCCTTTCTTCCTCACGTACACCCGATCCCCCTCCCCACTCTCGAGGACTGCCATCAGCCCATGAATTCATCCCGAGGCCTCCTCCTTCCTCCACTTCAACAAACGGCTCTGCTGCAACCAAATCAGGCTAATCTGTTGCTCTAGTGAACTCCAAACTTACTTATCACTCCCCTCCCCTCCCCCCGGCCGCAATCCTATCCCTGTGATGTTTTCATGCAGGGGACCCTCATCAACAAAACACCCAATTTGGCTCCGCAACCGCTATTCGGACCTTGTCACTGGCGCCTCTCTTGTGAGTTTCCGGCATCGACTCCATCCCCATCCAGGTCACCTTCTCCCTATGACCTTTTCTCGTGGTCACCTTCCCGCTCTGGCCCTCTATCATCGCCAACAAGGGCAGCCGAGCCAGGCGGAGGTACCTCCTCTGCTTTGTGAGGCCGAGAGCTAGCCCCACCTATCAAGACATGTTTTAAATTTGTTTAAATCCTTTGTGTCACTAACGTGCTAGCGCCACATGTCTTTCTTTTATTTTAAGATTCATACTGAATCACAAATACACTTTCCCTTCAGGAAGCATATCACCCCTTTTTAGCTGCCTCTAGTTCCGCTTTCCTTAAACTGTAGGCATATTTTAGCTAATGCGCCATTGACGTCATCCCTTTCCTCATCCAATACTATTTCCCCCCTTATTTCTCTCTCCCATAAAAACTTCGGAAGCTCATATCTCCCTCGTTTTAACTCTCATTGACTCCATACTTTTTTAAAATTCATCAAAAATCAAATACTATCCAACAATACCAATTTCATAATTTTTAGAGTTAATTTTATTTATTTTGCTTTATTAGCTTTTTGGTGATTAGGGTACGACGCTTCAATGATTCTCGAAGGAGGTCCAAAATAATAGAAGGACAAAATCAAGCTAGGAAAGCACCCACTTGACCATGTTAAACCCATACTTTATTTATATATAATTTTTTCCAAATAATTGCATTATTTGTTATACAAATATTATTTCACGTGTAGAAATTAGATAATGCCAAATTTCGACATGATATACCTTTGATGGATTTTATCCAGTACATTTCTCACCCTAGGACTACTTACACACTGCTACCAATCTATTTAGTGTGATTTAGGAAAGATACTTAGCAAGTTCTTAGCCATGCTATATTTCATAAAATAATAAAAGTGGAAGATCGAATCAAAAAGTTATGGTATGATTATGGGACCCTTGGATGACATTCTCAGTCCAAGGAAGTTTTCTAAATATATAGTTTGTTATCAAAAATCAAAACCACAAAGGTGTTGGTGATGAAGGGTTTGGATCCAGGAGGGAAAATGGAAGAGGGGTTTGTTGATGGAGATTGAAATTGAATTTGATGTTGGAGATTGAGATGGAGCTTGTGGTTGAAATTTGAGATGGTAGTTACTCATGTAAGTTGAAATGTTTGCGTGTGGGTGGTGAGCCACATGCGAAGTGATGGAGTCCCGTTCAGATCAATTAAGGACTGAACTTTAGTGCCGCTTAACCAAGTCAATGCCTACATTCACATGCCCTAATGAGAAGGGCTTGGACAATTACCTTGTTTGGGACTAGTGTTGAACGCGCAGGCGTTAGGAGAAAAGTGCAGAAAAGCTAGAGCTTCTTCTAAGAGGCTTCTCATGGTAGCGTAGGGGTTGCTCGACACAAAGTTGGAACTCTCGCGCTGGTAGTAGGCCGTGGTAGCAGTAGTGTATGGATAGTGACATAAGTTCATCTAGCAGGTTCATCGTTAGGTCTATGCGGGCAAAAAGCCTCTTTGTGATATCCTTGATGGCACACATTGTCAAGTGTGCTCGTCAACACTCGGCAACAAGGGAGATTCATATCTTGTGGGTAAAACGTAAAACCTCTTCAGAGTGTTAAAATATGTTTGAATAGTTGTGTCGACGATCATGGACGAACTTGGACAAGGTCAAACTTGGTTAGACTCAACTTTTCAAAAATGTTTGACTATGTGGGATATGGCATTAAGGACGTGGGGTTGGTGTTACCCACTAGAATGGAATATGAGAACAGGACGTGGGAGTAGAGGTTGCCTACTAGTGAGATAGTCCGGAGCTATGGACATGGAAGTAGTTGGAGCTGCAATTGATGGTTGATGCTGAAATAATTATATTATATGATGCTCTTTGTGTCATATACAATCTTCGTATGCTTATTTACTCTGGTTGCACGATTATTATTGTAAATGAATACTTAGCTTTCCGTACAACATGCAACCTAGGATAAAGCGTTAAACTTGGAGAAAGTTGTGCATATATATATATACACACACATATATGTATATTAACAATTCTTTATGGGATACTTGCGAGTATAATCAATGTACTCATTTAGCTTGTTGATTTGGCCAGATATGAAAGATAAGCAGTGGTACTGCAATTGCTTCGATAGTGATTACGGGAACTAGGGCGTAATCTTAGTCGGTTGCCTGTTGGCTTGGCATATCACGAGGTTCAGAGTTATCTTGTGTATTCCTTCTACTACAAAACCTTTGATGCTATTCAGCCTCTATGGCCTTATATGTAAGTATTCGACTGTAAGAGTCAACTGCATCATATTATTTCATGGATGGATGATATTCATTTTTACTGTAGGCAGTAGCTACTAATCATGGGACTATTGCTAGTTAAAAATAGAGGTGATCCAGTCATTAAAGCTGGGTCCCAAAGCTCCCCACCAAAAAGTTTAGCACGTTCTCATGCGGTCTTCACAATCTCATCAATAGTCTCATCAGGGGCCTCAAATTTCAGGCCCCCAGATGACGACCTTAACAGAACTCCATCATGATACTCTATGTTTGACACCAGCGGCCGATGGTCTAAGCGAATATGTTCTTCATTTATCATAATAGCTAGGGGGAAGATAGCCGCCCAATCCACATTACACACTGCCTAGTCTAGTCTTTCACGTATCTCTCCTCTACGCCACGTGAATATGTCACCCACAAAGCCCATATCTTCAAGTCCACACTCAACCAAACAATCCAAAATGCTTGCATCATGTGCGGGGTTCCCTCCTTCCTTCTGATTTGTACAAAATTTCATTAAAATCTCCCATGATTACCCATGGTAACATAGCACGTTGATAAAGGTCCTTGATACAATCCCAAGACCAATGTCTGTTCTCCCAAGAGGCCTCACCATAAAAGCTCATAAACCGCTAACTAGTATATTACCGTGATCCAACACCACATCAATATAATTGGGAGTCATGTACTACAAAATTATTTTATTATCATTTTTCCACAAGAGCAACAAACCGTCAGCTCTACCATCACTGTCATCAACAACCATGAAATCATAACCTAACTTACAACAAACAAAGTCAGCCCTAACTTTATTTAGAGGCGTCTCTGACAACAAAATCACATCTGCCCTGAACTGGCCCTGGAGATCCAGGAGCGCATGAACTGCCACGTGACTACCAAGCCTACGATAGTTCCAGCTTAGGATTTATATTGCTGGCAGCGGTATTTCTAGAGGGAGCCCGCCGATCCTAGTTCTTTGTCCAGTTCCTCCACTTTATTATGTCTCTTCTTCCCATGTACCTTCTTTGGTGTACTCTGGTTAGAGCTCGTCATGTTCTGATCATATGGATCCATTAATAGGGCCATATCACCAATTCCCTCAGTATTCGGATTCATCACGGTGGTGTTTTCATGCAGTATGCTTCCATCCAGCACTAGATGTTTACATGCAGATTTCCCATGCTCATCATGGCCAAAGTCAATCTCCTCGTCACCATAATCCTCGTCATCCTCACCCATAATATCATCTTTCGAGTACTTTTGGCCCCACCTCTGGCTTCGTCTACCTCACGGCCAACTCCCGCGCCTGCATGTAGGACCGTGGTCGGCCCTGCTAAGCCATTCTGGTTCTGATGCAAGCCAGCTCTCAAAGATCATCTTTGTTGCATCATGTTCTCCATCACCACACTCAAGGTGAGTGTGACCCAGCAGCTTACAAATAGCACAGAAACGAGGTACTCTTTCATATTTCACGCGGAAAACTTCTGCTTCCCGCCTGTGATCACCAAAACGAATCGTGTCAGAGCCTTCCCCACATCCAGACTGATCCAAACACGATCAAAATTTCCACCACCATTATTTATGTCTTGCACCTTCAAAACTTCCCTTACATGTGCCGCTAGCCCTCTAATCAGTTTTTCCTTCCGATATGCTTCAAGAATATCTTGTAATTGGATCCAGATTGGAAATCTACTCAGCTCCACAGATGATGGCTTAGAGAAGTCATAGTATCCTTCAGCACCACTACAAACCCCCTGAAGAGCCAAGTCCCTCTTCCATGACTTTCATCCAATCTGCCAAACACTGGAATTGTACAATATACAAATTCTTGCCTATATCTCTGAAACGTACATCATGAGCAAGACTCCATGCACACCTCATGGTTGAGTAGAATGCAGGCTTGCTATAGGGTTTTATAGTATGAACCCTAGCCAAGGCGAGCCAATTTTAGCCGATTTTCATATCATCTTCCTCCTCATCTAGGTTCAGATCATCAAAATCGTCCTCCTGGAGATCCAACTTCTAGAGGAGAGCCTCAACGTCTTCCTCCTTGGTCCTTAAGCTACCCATACTTGATGGATCTATTGCTGCCGTCACAACACGCCTACGTACACAAACTCGCGGCTGCCGAACTACAAAGTCGCCAAATCCTACCAAGGCCGGGAATCAGATTGGATCTGCCCCTTAGTCAGCCCGAGTAGTTTATATGGTGGAGGGAAGGTGGATCAAATCAAGATCGGAGAAGAAACTCGATTTCAGCTCAAAGTCGCACCGAGGAAGGAAACCCTAATTTTCTAAGATGGTTTTTTTTGCTACCTACTAATATGGAGACACAATGTAAGAATTGTATATGATGTCTTTAAACTTCAATATTAACTCTAGACCACCGCATAACATGCCATTGTGCAAACCCGTCGCTGGCTATGCCAGCAAAGACATGTCGCCTGCACCGCCAGCCTTGCTCGACCAAGGAAAAAGCCTTCTGACCACCTCCTCGTGCGTGTTTTCTTGTTGCACACCGCGGCATGACTGCTCTGACTTCCCATGAACATTTCACGAGGCATTGTTGCTGCTCATACCATCACAATAGGCCACCATAGACACCTCTTGCCCACGCTCCTCCTCACACATAACGCTGCTCCATCCGCTCCCGCACTGCCATCGTCGGCCGTCTAGCGGCAAAACATGCCATGGCCTGCCAGAACGGTGATAGCTCGCCATGGGCGGCCACCGCGGCCACCCATCCACCTAGATCTGGATCTAGGTGGGTACTCGCTGCCGGCCCAAGCTAACTAAGGCACACCGCCATCCACCAAGAGGACACAGTGCCGCTAGAACTCCACATCGCCACGCGTCTGTAGGCTCGAGCTCCCTCTCGCACCTCCCTTCTAGCACACGACTGCATTGCTAGAGCCATTAGGGGCTACTAGATCCAGATTGGCATCACCGAATGCTTGCAAGATATACGCCCCCGACGGCCCTCGCCAATGAACAACTACGCCACAAGAGCTACTGCCCGAGGCCACCAATGCCGGGCTGCCCCCCTCACCCGGGGCCAACAACACCAGTCCCCCCCCCCGATAGCCGCACCACGGATCTCACCGCCAGGCTCCTCAACGCAGAGAAAAGTAAACCACCCACCCCCTTGGAGGCGAGGGCCGCCGCGGCGGCTAAGGCCAGCGACGAGGGGTGAAGAAGGGGAGGTCAATGTCTAGAGAAGAGATCGCCTCCCAGGTCACTCAGGGGAGAGCGACACGAAGGCCAGTTTTCTCTTGCTCTGTTATTGTGGCGGCAATGATGGCACTTCATGACTGCGTCGTTGGGTGTCGCGCTTGCTTTTTTGCGTCAGTTTGGATCATCTAGTGGCTTTGTCTTGGTGGTGCTTGAGAGCGGCAATGATGGCTACTCATGTGCAGTGCTGGTGGATAGCAATATGAGGGCCATGGTAGGCCTATTTTGGTGCAAAGGAGGGTGTGTGTCGTGCTTCCGTGAGGCCTGTTGCCATGAAGTCAGAGCTGCGGTTTCGTGAGGTGTGTGACACTGTGACAAATGCCGACGTAACGGACGGTATTGTGGGATCGTGCGCTTCGGATGTTTGCGGCAAACTCGGTTCACCTTGCTTGTGTGGCATTGCTCCTTTATGAGGCATGTAGTGGATGAAGTCGGAGCTATCGGTTGATTGTGGTGGCGGTGCATTGTTTCCTTGCAGTGGGCTGCAGTGGGCCTGGTGCGATGGATTGAGCTTCTTGCGGCTATTGTGGTTTTCAGTGCATCGATTGTGTTCGGTAGTATAGTTGAAGTCGACAAATTGTGGGCGCGATGGTTGATGACAATAACACGATGGGCGAAGTCAATGAGTTGGATCTCCTTAGTGGTGTGTGCCGAGTTTGACACCCTTGTGCTGTCTTGGCCAATGGTGGACGCTGGTGCCCTAGTCATGGGTTTTTTTAATAAAAGTAACCAGTTGACTACCATTGTCAAAATAACATGGCGTTTTGTGTTAGGTTCTCATGGGACATTCATGTGGCATGCCATGTTGCCGTGGAAGGTCTACTTATTGTAAACTTTCGTTGAATAGACAAACTCATAGAGTGTAAGTTTGTGAACATGCATCAAGATGTTAAGAAAAAGATGGGTGCTGCTCCATGGACGTTCATCACTTGCAAACACAACAAACATCGAACATGTCACCACCGCTACTCTCATAAAACTTTGAACCGGCTTATCAAGAAGCTTCCAACTTTTAGAACTTTTGGTTGGTTAACAAGCTTTCAAATCCTGTGGCGTACCCAGTTTTAAGGCCGGATAAACCTTTGTGTTTACTATACCGGTCCCATGATCAGTAGCCGGTACCCACAAGTTAACCTGTATATCAAGGTCATACACGCACTTATTAGAAAATGATATAAATAACCGATCTTTGAGATCGAATAATTGTACCTTTAGCCCAACGGCTAGAATCTTGCAGCGGAAATCAAACGGTGATGTGGCCCACCAGTATGCCATACCCGACAGGCAACTGACTAGGGTTTACGCCCTAGTTATCGTGGATACCGTCATCGCTTTCGAACGATCGCCTTTCTGTCTGGCCAAATCAACAAACCAGGTGAGTACATTGAATGTACTCGCAAACTCTCCGCCAGGGAGATCATCACAGAGATATGCATGCACGGGTATAACAAGAATTGGGCTCTAGCCTATGTTTCATGTTGTGCGGGAAAATAAGTTTGTATTTGAAATATGTAGATAGATATTAAAGCAGTTTTAGCAAAGTATCTCGACGCAGCGAGATAAGGTACCTGCTTTTATCACTCTTACCGTTACAATGGGGAGATCATCTCTGTGCTTTCCGCTATAACGGCAAAGCATAGTAATCGCCCGATTCCTCAGGGAGACATGGCTCACCCGGTACATACGGGGATATCAACGAAAACACGGCAATCGTCCGATTTCTCAGGGAGACATAACTCACCCGGTACATACGGGGATACTAGGGTTTGCTCGAGTCCACGGGGAAATCCCTTCTTCACTCTTCCCGACACAACGGGAAATTTGCATAGCACCCTGCGAACACGGCGGATCGCGTCCTTAAACCCATAACCTATTTTTGACTTTGAAAGCCAGTCTACTTTAGTGTGGCCCAACCAAGTCCGTCCTTGACCGTGGACACGGCTATTCGAATAGTTTAAACCCTCTGCAGAGGTGGTACGGTTTTACCCACACAATGTAGGTCACCCTGGGTATACTTCGCGACGCATACTGACAGGGCTAGTACAACGAGACTCTTCACTGGTGTGAACCTAGCCATGAACCCGCCAGAAGGACATGTTCCAAACTTAGCTTGAGTCAGTATCATCGCTTGCAAGGAGGTTGGTGTTCCAACTTTGTGGCGAACAAGCCATCGCTTTCCCGCGGAAACTTTTCTCTACAGAGGCTACAACCTCATCTGCACGCTACACACTGCCTACGGGTTCATGCTAGTCCAGGCCGGGTAGGTCAAATCCTTCCCATAAAGGACATGTGGACGTACGGTATGACTTGGCCAGACGGCACTTAAGCTCGGTCTTTGTGTGATTCGAGAGGGACTCCACACCACTCCCGTAAACGGGCAGCGAGAACCACGTCGGGCCTTACCTCACTCTTTAACAAGCTTCCTGCTTTCGCCCTTCATTACCAACCCGGATCAAAATCTTCTCCATTTTGTTTTGGTTTTCAACAAAACCTCTTTTCGGTAAATACCCCAGCCCATGGATATACTACCTTCATACACCTTTAGACACGACGGTCCGTTTTCAGTTTTCATCACATAAAATGTGGGAGCTTTCTTTTGTTTTCGAAAACCTAATTTCACGACGGCGGGGCTAAGCATACATACATACACTACCCTAGGTTTCTGATATCTTTTTCAGAATACGTAGTCCTTAGGGTGACAAGGAATACAGGGTCGAGCTAGGGTTTTCTAAGTGTCAGACGTAACTAGGCTACATAAAATAACGGGTATAAAACATAGCATGCATGTTTCGTAAAACAAAATATATTTCATAAACTTGGGATTCAACATGATCAAGGGCAGAGAGCTTGCCTGGCGATACTGGCCGATTCCCGAGCTCGAGTCGATATGGCGAACACTTGAAATCTTTCCCGCAAGGTCTCGCAACGACGGAACTACACATCGGGAAAAACAGCGAATCACCAAGGGTGCGAGGAAGAACCATTTAAAAACCAAAATACACTCAAGCCACATTTAGAACCATGCATTGTTCTTAGAAGGGTGTTAGGGTTTTCAAAATTTTGCGATGGAATTAATACCACATGAGGTAACGGCTTTCACATATAGGAAAACTAGGGTTGGCATGTTTGTAAACTAATTAGCATGTGAAGGCTCTTAGTCCTCTTACAAAGTTTGGGTCCAAAGGACATTATACAGGTGCCAAAGCTTTTGGCAATCTATATGAAGCTGGTTAACGTAAGATTTAAAATGACACATGTGCACTTACATATACATACATGCATATATTAGCGGAATTGCAATCATTAGGTTTTCAAAACCCTTATTGTTATTATGGTATAAAAGGTTTCGAAAATAAGGGCGTACTGAAACTATCATGGCATGGTTGGTTTTATGCGACAAGAAATTAACCAAGTTGAGCCATGCTAAAGGAATATACATAACATGCTCATATACGAATTGATCTCGAGTTTGAAAATTTAGATAATTTCAAAAATTACCAAAGTTGTACCGAGAGGTAGATTTTGATTTTTTTTTGATGACGGTAGGAAAAAGATCACTCCATTAGGAGTTACGACGGAGGAGATTCGGTTATTCGAAGATTGGCCAGAAAGGAAATAAAGAAGGGGAAAATGGTCTGCCGGAAGGAGGGTGATGATGTCGATGGCGTACTGCGGAAGTGTGCTTTCGGTATAGGAGATGCGGAAAAGGGAGAGTGCTGCAAGGGGAGTACGCTTTCCTAGATGGAGATACCCACATACGGTTACGCTTTCCCTAGAGGAAAACAAACTTTAGCTTAGGCAGAGGAAGGAAGTTGTATTCACCACTTGGAAAATGCATTCCTCATAACCCGTTTTTTCCAAGTTCCAGCAAGAGCTGTTCTTTGTAATAGCTAAGCTGCTTTTGAACCTCGCTAATTAGGTTTAAGTGGTTAGACACCGGGGGAGAGAGAGAATGGAGGTTAGGGGTGGTAGAGGACGGGAGAAGAAGAGAGGCCGAGGAGGCCCGCGTCGATGGCGTTTGGGGTGACGGAGGCACAGGAGAGGGCGCTGGCATGGTGCTGGAGTGAGGGCGGCGCGGTGGCTCGGAACCCAGAAGGAGGCGGCGCTGCGGCAAGGCGGGTGCAGCTGTGAGCTGCCGCGGTCGTCGGTAGCTTGCCGCGGCAGAGTGAGGTAGCAGCGGCAGCTGCCGCGACGGGGAAACTGCGGCGCGGTTTTGCTGCGGTGGGGGAATAGCGGTGCGGTACTGCCGCGGTGGGAGGAGTAGCGGCGGCAGCAGCCATGGGCTACCGCGGCAGGAGCTAGCAGCTGTGGCAGATGGCGTGGCAACTCCCGTCGAGTGGTTGAATTGGCGGCGAATCAAAGAACGGGGCGGTGGATCCAGTGGTGGAGTTTGGGGAGGGGCTTGAGGAGCTCGGCCAGGCTCTGAGGGAGCTCGGGGAAGAACTGAGCTCAGAAAGAGGAAAGTTGGGGAATGGGGACTAGAGCTCAGTATGGAAGTGAAGAAGTTCCAGGAGGGGCGAGATGGCTCCAGGATGCTCTAGCAGCTCGGGTTGAGTGGAGGAGCCAGGGAGCAGGGGATAGCAGGGATTGGAGAAGACAGAGCTTGGAGGAAAGCTTCTGAGTTCAGCTGCTTGGGGTCTACGGTAGAGGAGCAAGGGAAGGATTGGTTGAACAGCTTGGCTCGGGGAAGCTCAAGGGGGAGCTGACAGAAGGAGTAGGGATGCCGGCGAGGTGTGGTAGCTCGGAAATGCTCAGGCTTAAGCTCAAGAACATTTGAAGAGTGGAGGGAATGGGGGAAATGGGCGTAGTAAAGAAGGAGCTCGTGCTGGGAGCTTAGAAGCTAGAAGAAATGGCAAGGGAGCTCTGGCATAAGCTTGGAGAGAGGGAAGTTAGACCGAGCCTAGGGATGAATTTGGGCAGCACGTGTTGGAGGAAGGAAAGCTGCAGTAGCTCGGTTTGAAGGGTAGCGTGGAAGCAAGGAAAGGAGAGAGGTCCAGGAAAGAGGACAGCGGAGTAGAGGAGCATGGGATCGACTTGCTTTGGCGTGTAGTGTTGGGGAAAAGACCAATGCGGCGCTGGGGAGAAAGTAAAGAAGGAGAAGAGGAGTTAATGGGGCAGGAGGGGTAGCTAGGGGGTACTTTTGTTGTAGGGAGACTAATCGCTGCCTGCTGTGGAGAAAAGGTGGCATGAAGTACATAGAGTAGCTTGCCGTGCTGTGCAGCGAGTGAGAAAAAGAGAGAAGGGGAGGGCAAAGTAATTGAGGAAAAGGACTGATGGTTCGGTTGGTTCCACATCGCAGGAAAAAGGAGTATTCGGTTGGTGCACTATGGGTAATTGTAGCAGAATTGTGGGAGACATCAACAGGGTACGAATTGATGAAGGAACAGTGAGGAGTGGGCAGACTTCTGAATGTTTATGGGAAGATTTGGGATATAAGGTATAGGTTTTATCGCAAAGGAATCAATGCGCGAGGTGGATACCTCACGTAATGCCTAGGAATCTTTGGATGCTTAAATTAGTTAGAGATAAGCAAATTTATAGAATCTAGCTAAACTTAGCCTTAACTATTTTAAAGTTCTATACTTTACTTCTTCACTATGATGGGAATTGGTTAAGGATATACTCGAGACATCACACGATCCTAGTTGGAGCTGTTTGGATTCGAGAGAGCATGGGATCTGAAATTTAGATTTCTTACCCAAGTGTCGAAAGAGAAACTAGGACGGGTATAAAGTCTAAGTTTAAGATTTTTGCCTGATTATTGGGAGAGAAAAAAAGGAATTAGGGCTTAATATTTGATTCGAGCTTAAACGTGAGGTGGTTTGAAATACCTGCATGGAATCTCAGGGTATTTTTATAAGAATATGCTAGGGAGGGTCTCAGGACATTTCTAAAATTTTGCGAGGATTTACGGGGACGCAGATGAGCAAGAAGAATGGTAAAAAGGATAAATGGTTATTTGGTAGCAAGGTAAAAAGGATAGTTATTTTATGTCCTGGCATGGTAACGTGGTAGAAGTGAACGAGATAGTGTAGAACACAAGGTAAGGAGAGAGAGAAAAACCATGGGGGTTATGGTTTTACCGAGAAAAATAAATTAGGGTTTGGAGTGTATGTGTCCACATACCCTTGAATATTTTAGCCTATATGGGGTTTGTATGGGGATGGAATGGACCTGCGAGGTTACGGTGAGTTGGAGTTTGCATGATGCAATTGGTATATGCATATATATGCATGGAATTGTAGCAGAGTCGAACAATGAATTAGGGTTTTGATCCGCCACTTGGGAAGAAGGGGTTAGGGTTTGCATATGTGCGTATACCGGAAAGCAGTATATATGGGCACATACTCGCGATAGAACATGGCGGAGTAGATGGCAAAAGATCAGGTCATTCGGAAGAGATTCAAGATGTATATATGTTTCAACTTCGCAAAAGTACCGTGTGGGTACTTAGCGGCAGGCGTGGGTTGAGGGGGCACCGGTCAGATTGAAAGAGAAGGAATGCCGAAGGTATGTTCATGGTGGAATGCAAGGATGATTGGCCCTGCATGGAGTCAAGGAGTATGGCAAGGTTTGTGCTCCTTGCCGGACAGAGCTGCGATGCAGCGGAGGTTGAGGGAATTAGGAGCAGAGGTACCCACATTTTGGTATATAGCCCATTCATGTTTGAAATGAGGTTTTAGCTAGATGCACTTTAGTTGATTTTATTAGCAAACGTTTTTGTTAGCCCTAATTTTCAGGTTCCGGTAAATCAGGGCGTTACCAATCCCAAACTTGCAATTGAAATTTTTTCAAAGGGATTTTCAAACTCAAGTGGACTTGTTGATCGTTCCGTCTCCTGCCTTTTTTCATTAATGAAATTGGAGTTCAGTACAAGATCAATCACATCACAATTTGAGATAGAGCTAGGATTTTAACATTCTTGAAGCTCCAGCCAGTTATTCTTAATGCAGGGACACAAATGGCAATGCCAAGTTGTCAGGATGACAAGATCTAGGTTAACTTGCTTGTGGAGGATGTCAACGAAGAGTAGAATTACCACAGCTCCTTTGATATGCCCTTTGACATCTCATCGCCATTGGCGGCAGCACCGTGGTAGCTTGGCAAAACCTCATTGCATGTGCTCGGGGTTGGCTGGATTGGACAAGCTGAAGGTAGAGGATTGTGATTTTTTTTGAACCAGAGGTAAATCTGTCTTGATCTATTAATTCAATCAAAAAGAGTCATCCTATTAATTTGAGAAAAATTAGACGAAAATAAGACTATAACCTGCCCAAAATTAGGGCACCGCCGGCCGATCTAGCTACAAACACAGACTTGACACACATCGTCAAGAAAATCCATTCATCGAGACTGTCCACGAATGTCATCGTGATCACTCATCGCTCCCGATCCGGTGATTCCGACTTCACCGACTCACCGATCATTACAATGGTCGCATCAAGCCCACGCCAACACCATGAAATAGTTGGCCAACATGTTGAGGACAAGACAACTCTGATTTTGGTGACGAGCCTTGTATGAGAAAGTTGCAAGCCTTGCACCGACAAAACCCACCGCACCAGCAGGAGAGCGCCACTCACCGAGTCCAACCCTTCGCGAGTTGTCGTTGCCGCCATGTCATCATCGACACTACAACTTTGACTTCACTATGACAAAAGCCATGCCGCGATCCAACTCCACTCACCTCCATCGTGGTTGCGGCATGAATCTTGATCCCAAAGGATTCGGTGCAGCCGCCCTGCCATCCACATGAATAAGCCACCAGAAGCCGGAGCCACTGGGCATTATGGCCGGCACCCACAACGACTGCCCTTATTATGAAATTCCATTGCCATTAGAATATTGAGTAATAGACAATAAAAAAAAGAAAACTCCAATATAATAGAAAATGATCTCGTAGTTCTTGGTCTGTGAAGATGCGTTATTTTCATACCAAGGCCGCCCTACTTGTCGACGATCGGTAAACCGCCGATCTTATGGTATTCATGGAACTGTGATACTTGGGGGGTAGGGACCTCTAGGGCACAAGGCCAAGAGATCTGACAGCAAGGAAAAGCCTTTTTTATACAGGTTCGGGCCTCCCTTAGGATGACAACCCTACGTCCTGTTCGTATATATTGATCAGAGAATCGTCTTACAAGGGATGTATGTTAGTGGCTACCCTAGGCCTAATCGTAGACCCCGGAGATA